>JAVHNO010000047.1:0-85000 GCA_031439595.1 Pterocarpus santalinus | reverse complement strand
TATTATTTGATAATAGTGATTTAAATATTTTAATTGATATTTAATAATTATAATTTAAATAAGTATAAATTTTAATTATATAATATTGAATCGATATATTATTTTTTATAATACCCGTAAAAAAAATTACTTTTGATAATAAATATGTAATAATTATAATCTAGAAAAATATAAATTTTATTTACATAAATGTTGAATCAAGTTATTAATTTCATGAATAGTACATGTAACATGGTGCAACCTTTTAATTATGATAATGTCGGAAGTTAAATGTTTGACAACAATACCAGGAACAGTCCTTTTGCTCGTACGTTCTGCCTCGTATGAATATGATAAACCAATTTCGAAATACAGCATGGGCCATAATTTTCCTAACAACCAAAAGGAATCTAATGTATGTTCTCATGTAGCCTTGAAACCAATATATGATGGAACTTCTAATGATTAGGGGTGGAAAAATGAGATGAAAATAATGCTCATTTTAGGTTGTGTCTTTGGCGAACGCTGTGGCGTTCCGGCTAAAGTTAGGTGCAGCCATTCAATAGAAACTAATGGTTGAGATTGAGATAAACCACCTATAGTCACTTGGATTGTACTCCGATAATACCACCATTTGTAATATGTTACCCTCCCAACCATTTGAGATGGACCACCAATATCAACACGCTGACCCTTCATCCCTCGCCTCCCTCTGCTCCAAAATTGTCCTCCTCAATTGCATCAGCCCCTTCCGGCGACAAGGCAACCCCGTCGTCGCCGCATGCGCCGCCACTGCCTGCAACTAACTCGACATCTCCGACGAGCTGAAATTCATGAAGCGCATGGAGGCAAAGTATCACGACATGGCTATGGAGTCCAGGCACAGGTGGTGTCGGCATACAGGTTCGATTTGGTGCTGATGAAGCTAGGTGGTACCAATGTTTGAAATTTTTTAGAGAATGCTGGAGAGAAAACTACATCAAACATTCAAGCTCCACCGCTAGCTAGTTGATGCACCATCACATGGAAAAGTTTGGTTTTGGTAGCAGCGGTAGACTGTGGTGATGGGGGAGTAAGGCAATGCATTGGTGATCTGAATCGTTGATGAAGGTTGTGGTGGTGCAACGAGGCTAGGCCGGAGGTAGAGGGCAAAGAATGGGAGAAATGGGATAGTTGTAGAGTGCACAATTAGTGCGTGGGTGTATAGGTGGTCCATCTCAAACCAAGCCTGCAGCCGGAACAGCCGCTTGAACAGAGGTTGCATCGTAAGGACTACAAGTTGCCATGTTCTCTATGATCTGAGCAAAGGACTCCAAGTTGCATTGTATGATCATGTTAACGGACAAATGTCTTTCATCATCAAACTTAGCTTTTGTCAATCATGTCTCACAAAAGCATGATATCCATGGCTCTCAAACACGGGTTATTATTGCTGACCTTTTCTTGCTTTGTTGCGTATGGAACAGCAATAAGGAACCTACTTATAAAGAAGCCGAAACAAAACTTCGCTACCACGATTCAAGCAAATAGAGGAGAAAATGTGGACTGCGTTGATGACCTATCATGCCAGAGCAACACTGGTGCGGCGTTGCCTCGTGCACATGGTGGTGCATCACTGTTTTTTTGCTGCCGTTGTTCACCGGTGACAAGGAGTGACAACGACATGATGAAGATACACGGTGGTGGGTGGTGGTGCTCTTACCGCTAGGTGATGGGTTAATGTGACACGGTCGCTACATGGGGGATAGATATAAAAAATTTACCGTACACTACAAGCAATTGATATATAAATACACTTGAACATCTAATTCGTTGAATTACAAAGTGTATGGTACATTATACTTAAGGTCGTGCAGCACAGCATCCGCCTCTATTTTAGTGACTTAAAGAGCCGTAGTTATTCAAATTCGGTGAATTAATATTGAAAGCTTTGTAATAAATAAGTCTTTTAGTTCAATGAGTTTAATATTGTTAAAAAATTAACATTAATTTATATTAAATTTAAAATTTAAATATATTTTTAGTCCTTATAAATATAAATTATTTTAATTTTGATCCCTTAATTTTATTTTTTTATTTTAATCCCTCTTTTTTCTATTATTAAATTTTTTTGTCCCTATCGTTTGATGTTAGTGTTAAGTGATGATTTTTTTTAGGTTAAAAAATTCTTGAAATATTTTTAAGGATTAAGAATAAAATTTCTAATATATATATATATATATATATATATATAATTGTTTAGGCTAAAGCATTGAGTCCTCTTTCATTATATGCAATAAAATAGATTATTTTTATTAGGGCTATTAAATGGGTCAAGCAAGTCCGTTTAGACCTATAGATCAAACGGATTAGCCCAACCCAAATGGGTTAGCTAGTTTATGTTTTTTTTTTGTTTTTCATGTTTTAAAAAATAATTTTAATTAAAAAAATTTAAAATTTCTTATTTCTTATAAAAAAGTAAAAATATCTCAAATTTAATTATTAAATTATATTTTTATTTCTTAAATTTATAGAAATTTAATAAAAAAAAGAAATATAAGTAAATAAGCTGGCCAATTTAACTGTGCAGGCTGCCCGTTTTGTCCATAAGTTAAACAAGTCGAACTGCAACAGGCTAATTTAAATAAATTATTATTTTTTAAACTTAAATGAATTAGCTAGATGGATTTAACCATTTTGACGGCCATAGTTCTAGTTTAATAATATCTCAAATGGAGATAAAGAGACAAGAGGCAGAGAAAAAGGACAATAAATCAATAATGGTAGATAGAACAACGGCAAATACATAGAAGACATTGCCCTGACATTATCCTTCTCTGCTTTTTTTCAACGAGTGCTCTTTCAATCAGTCAATGTTGTCCTTCTTCTCTCCCTCTTGTCTCTGTCTCCGTTGGAGACAATATTAAACTAAAACAACCCTTTTAGTGCATAATGAAAGAGGGCTCAGCGCTTTAGCCTGAACAATTGTGTGTATATATATATATATATATATATATAGAACCGCATATTTGAGTCTGTTGTGTGAATTAATTTTAAAAATAAGAATAAATTTACACTTTAATTTTTAAAAAAATATTATTTTAATATTTTAGTTCTTAAAAAATTATATACATATATTTTAGTTCTTAATTTTTTTAATATTTTAGTTCTTAAAATATTAAATACATATACTTTAATTTTTCAAAGATTTTTTTAACACGTTAATTCTTAAGAAATTAAATATATATACTTTAGTTTCTAAATAATTTTTTTAATACTTTAGTTCTTAAAAGATTAAATGTATATATTATATATATTTTAATATTTTCTTTTTTTACTATAAAATATAACCAAAAAATTATAATAGAACATATTTTTTTATTAATTGTTTAATTTAAAATTTAAAAGTTAATATAGTTATCTAAATATTTACTATTTTACCTGTAATTATTTTAATTATTTTTAATTTTTGTTATATATGAATATAATCTATATTGAAAATTCTTTATTATTTATTTATATATTTTTAATAATTTTTTTTATTATTTTCATAATAAAAATAAAAATGAGAGACAAAGAGAGATAGAGAAAAGTCTTTATACATCAAAGTTCAATCAGGTTAATCTCATATTCTAAGATTTAAATGGGTTGTATGTGATTATATGTATAATTAATTTTATTACATATAATTAAATTTATATTAAATATTATTTATTAAAAATATTATATTTATCTATATTTCTATTTTGTTATAAAAATCACGTTAAATACATTAATAAAAATCTTGGAATGTGAGATTTAATTATATAGTATTTTTTTAATAAAGAATATATAATATAAATTTAATTATATATAATAAAAATAATTACATATATGATGTATAACTCAATTAAATTTTGGAACGTGAGATTAACTTAATTGAACTTTGATATATAAATTTTAAATTAAATCTATACTATTAATAAAGGGAATTCTCATAAATAACTATCTTTTGGTTTCTCCTCATTGTATTTAAATATTTTTTCAAGTTCATATACTTTTTTTTATAATATTTATGAAACAAAAAACTATTTATAAAAATAAATATGCAATCAATTTTAAAAAAGTATAACTACATATCCCACTATTAACCCCGCTGCATCCCATTTTTTTTCTTTTCCTTTGATCACTTGCACCAACGTTGTAGTTTTTCCAACAAAAAATTTGGATATCCAAAAAAATATAGAATTAAAATATAATTATATTATTATATAAAAATAAAAAAATGTGGCATGCCAGTCAAGTCGCTGGTAATTAATAAAAAATATCAAAATATATAAATTGCATATATTCAATCTTTTAAAAACTAAAGTGTTAAAAAATTATTCAAGGACTAAAGTATTAAAGAAAAATCTTTTAAGGACTAAACTATATGTATTTAATCTTTTAAAAACTAAAGTGTTAAAATAGAATCTTTCAAGGACTAAAGGGTAGATTTACTCTAAAAATAATTGATAGGTGAATAGTTTATATTGAATAATTTTTAAATATTTATGTCACAATTATTTTAAAATAGGATTAATTTTGATGCACTATCAATATATAAGAGTTTTATACTGTTATCTAACCATATGATTCTATTTGTAAGATTTTAAGATAATAAGTGTTGAGTCAAACACTTTCACTAGTATGACAATACATTATCACTGTTATTGATATAATAATACATGATTGAATCATGTATTGTTATTATATTAATGAAAATGTTTGACTTGACTAATCTTAAAAATCTTATAAATAGAAGTATGTGATTGAATAATAATGTAAAACTCTTTTACACTGATAATATATCAAAATTAAAATCATTATTGCATACTTAAAATGATAAATTTGTCAACTATTTATTAATTTTTTATTTTTAAATTTTGCAAAATAAAGCCTAAAAATCTTTTCTCTGTAATTGATCCAATTGATTCTTTCCCTCTTTCTTAGACCCCATGCTTCTCTATGGCTCCGGTGTTTATTAGCTATCATCGTGGGTGGACATAGGTTGTGTTTGGTTTTAACTTAAATGGGTTTGGTCTATATTTCAACTATGTAGCTTGAGTTCGAGCTTATTACCTGACATAATTTTTTTTAGGGCCAAGCCTAATCATTTTAAAAATTTGGTTTGACTATCTAAAAATCTATTTAAATACCTACTTGATAATAAGACTTAAATAAATTAAAAAAGCATATTTTTACACAGGCCAATGGGCTTTTAAATATGTCAAAAAACACACTTTTAAATAGACAAAAAGGCTCTTGTAATTATTGGGCTTTTGAAATAATAATAATAATAATAATAATAATAATAATAATGTAGTATAAATATGCTAGCTTATTAGGCCCAATAAACTTTTTTTATAGCCTATATTTTGGCATTTTTTGTTAAAATAGGATTTTGTTTTTTTGAGAAGTCTTAACCTGGTTTATTTATTAAATAGATTGGCTAAACTAGATCTAATACAGGCTATGTCGGAGGCCTCTGACAAGCAATCTAACATATTTCCACTGTTAGCTATCATCTCCTGCCTTTATTTATTTTGGTCATTTAAAATTATGGGATATATTGCTCTTGCCATTCTAAATGATGTGGCATTTACGGTTATTCTCTCTCCCAGCAAGTACACTTTCCAAAAATTTGAACTTGTGAGGGGACAAAGTTACTTACCATTTTGTTCAACAGCTTGTTGGTTCTCTAGCTTTTATTTTAAAATAATGATATTTGTATATTAAAGATGAATAATAAAAATAGATATCCTAAAGAGAGAGAAAAATGTAAAAATTTAATAATAATAATAATAATAATAATAATAGATGACACTTAAATTTTATTTTTTGGGTTAGATATATTTTTAGTCTCTATAAAATTTGTGAATTTTGGTTTTAATTCTTAAGAATTTTTTTTTATCCAAATGTTTCAAAAAGTTTTGATTTTAATCCCTATCATTAGTTTACTTTCATTAAGTGATAATATAGATGACAGATAGTCACGTCACTCTTATCATGTTCAAGTAAGGACTAGAATCAAAATTTTTGGAAATATTTGGATCAAGATCAAAAAAATAATTTCTTAGAAACTAAAATCAAAATTTACTAATTTTATAGAGACTAAAAATATATTTAAACTTTTTTTTTATAAGATCAATCCTTAATATTTATTTTTGTATATAAATAATATTTCTCTTTATTTAATTTTCTAACTACAGGCTGAATTACCAAATGGATGGACATGAATACACCAACACAGCCATATGAAACAAAAGTAAAGTAGGGTAGATTTCTCGAAGCATACAATACCTTGACGATGAGTCTTGACAGCTGAACATAGTTTTTGCACATAAACATGCGATTACAAATTAATTTAACCACTTGTTGATGCGTTACAATGTTGTTGATTAATTAATTTTTAAATATAGCTATAACTAATGAGTTTGAAAGAAATTGATTAAAAAACTCATAATCAAATTCATAGTTAGCAGTAAATAATTAACTTGTTAATGGCAATTTCTTCAGTGCGTTTATTTTTTTTCGTAAAATTATTAGTATCTTCGAGTAATAATTGCTAATTTGTATAACATATACAACCCATTTAAAAATAAATTAAAAAAATTATATTATTATTTCAGATATGTAAGACTTGTAATTAAATTTTACTGATACACTTTTAAAAAAAATACTAAAAGAATTAGAGTTTAATTTATATACATTGACAGTGTAAAATATTTTTATATTGTCATTCAATCACATGCTGTCATATATGTAAACATGCACGACCCTCAACTCCATTACTTCAAAAGTTATATAAATGGGAGAATATAATTGGATGACAGTTTAAAATATTTTTACACTTTTAATCCATATAAATTAAATCCAAAAAATTATTATAATTTAATTAATTAGTAGTTTGTGGGGGACTTTGTGTACATGTTTTTTTTTTGGGTCCTTTTTTTCTTGGGTCCTGCTTGTTTGGCAAGATTTTGGCCCTAAACCCACTATTGTTTTTGTCCAATAATTGATTTTCCCTCTAAATCTTAAACTTTAAATTTAAATATTTTCCATCATGTCTTCACTGCATAACTATTTGGCGATTTAGCTTTCGGACGTTTGGGGTCTTTTTTTGGTTTTTGGTCCACGAGATCCTTTTGTTTTTGGGGAGTCAGACCCGTAGGCACCTTTTTTTGGGTCTGAAAACCCATATCCTTTTTTGGGGTCAATAACACAGATAACCCCTTACAACTACAATCCCATATATTTTTTGGTCGAACAACTACAAACGTGGTCTTGGGAATACTTTAAATGGATAGTGGGCTATGTGAAACACGATTTTTTTTTTTTGTTTACATTTTTTAAAGGTAAAGCGGGTCAACCCAACCTATAATTGATGGACATCAAAATGAGCCCAGCCAGTACATAAGCCAAAATTGATAACAGAACAAACATGTAGAACGGCTTGATAAAACAGGTTCAATTTGCTGGGTTGACCCCTAACCCATAAAAAATAGCAGATTGAGTTGTTATATATAGAATATGTTTATTTTAACTTTAAAAAAGTTATTTTAAAGTTTAAATTTTATATATAATTAAAAATGATGAGAATTGATTTTTTTTTCAGAAATTATTCTTTTTACCTTTTATAAAAAAAATTGAAAATAGATTTTTTTAAAAAAATTATCTAAATATACGAAAATTAATTTTTTTGGATGAAAAAATAATTTTTTGCTAAAATAATTCCAAACAAACACACCCATATTCAACCTGTCAAATTTTTTAACTTGCTAAACCTGCGAATTGAGATGCGTTTGGCACACTGGAGGTGGTTTTTTTTTTTTTTTTGGTAAATTAAAAGATGAAAATAACACGTTGTTTTGGCTCACAGCCCATATTCAATCAAATACACTAATGTAGAATTGTAAGGTATTGATAATTAATTATTGATTTGGATATTTGATTAATGTTTATGTAATATATAACATTAGACTTTATATTTTGTTGTGGACTTTGTTGTTTATGCTATGTGGACATGTTTAATTTGTGGACTTTTTTACAAGATTATTATAATTAATTTGTGAGGACATCTTATTTGTCTAGTATGGTTATAATTCATGAAATGTAGATTTGTTAAATGATTTATTGCTTTATCGTGATTGATTTATATTTTTAACCTATTGTGTTTGAATTTGGATGTAAATTATGTAATTTAATTTTTTTAAAAGTTTATACAGATATTATCTTATTATATTTAAGCGAAAATTTTATTAATTATTTTTTTATTTTTAAATTTTTCTAGATGAACTAACCCATTAAAAATATTTTAAAAAGGCTTATTGATAACTTTTTAATTTATTTGGCAAGACAACTCGCCAACCATCCCACCTACCAACCCATGTTACCAAGGTGTGTTCGCCTGCTCTACCCCATTTTGGGTAGGTTATCGACGGGCTGAGATAAGACGAGGCAGGTTGACATGCTTTGCCATCTCTACTTCTACATCAGTACCTACATAATGTGGCTATGCGACATAATGAAGCTTTAACAAATTGCTCAAAATGAGCTCTTAATTCAATTCAAGATAAGTCTTTTTGAATGGTAAGGTCTTAGGTTAGAAAACAAGGGGACAAAATAGGGGGGAAAAACTTTATTTAAATGATTTTTAACGAAAGAAAATAAGAGATGAGGAGGGACAGACTTTTTCTTCTTTCTCATAAAACTTATAAAGTTCTTTCTTTTCAAATTTAGGATTAAGGAGGGAGATAATTTTATTTTAAATTAAATAAGGGAATGAGACCTAATTTTTTGTACTTTTTTTTATTAACCAACTTGAACCTCCAAACAAGATAATTTAACTTCCTTTCCATTCCCTCTCTTTTCACTTCTCTTTTTTTTTTTTTATAGTTTTTTTCTCCATCATTTTTCCCTCACAGAGAAAGATTCAAACAGAGCATAAGGTTCCAGGTCCACTTAAATATATAAATATATATATATATATATATATATATATATATAATTTAAATGTTAAATAAAAAATATGTTGGTTAGATTAAAATAAATTGCTCCCATTCATAGCAAGCTATATTTTAGTTAGAATTCATTGTTCAGAAGTTTGATTTGGAAGGGGAATAGACGGAAAGAAAAGGTTTGTGAGATTTTACCCCTATTGGTGAGTTTACTTTTTAGTGTGTGTTTGTAAGTTTCACTTTAGCGGAAAAGGGAATGAAAAGGGAAAGGGTTTGAATAGTAAATTACTCTTCAAATCCCTTTCTTTTCCTTCCTTTTCCTTCAAAGTGAAATTCATAAACACACCATCAGGAGGGAAAGTTTTTGAGGGTTTTATTAACTCTTCAATACCCTCCATTACCCTTATTTCATAGTTTCCCCAAATTGGAGGGTTTTTAATGATGTTTCAACATAATTTACCATCTTATTCCTATCATGAAATGTTGAAATCTCATTTTTATCTATTGTATGAAACATATTAATTATATTTAAGTATTGTAAGAAAAAATAAAATTGAAAAAAAATATGTTATAAACCATCCATTTTCTTCCATTTATGTATTTTATACTCAGGAATGACGACAAGATAAAATCCTCTAAAGTCTACACTCGCTTTCCTTACCCTTCCTTTCTTTTTGACGACTTTCCTTTTTTCCCTCATTACTGGGGAACATACCTAAAGGGTTAAGATCCATCAATTTCAATCTAAAATGAAATCCTCACCTAGAAATCAGTTTGGAAAAGTAATATTAAGGGCCATTGTCACAACTTGCTCGGAGGACTCTACGTCATCTTGAGGCAACTAAAATTAATTTAAAAATTTTATGGAGTGGCCACTAACATTTTATTTAAGGAAAAACTATTGGAAAACCTTTAAATTTGCAAAGTTGATATTTTAAAAATGAGATTAAGTTCAAGAGTCTGATTATGCACAAGGAATGATGGAAATTGAATATTGTTGCACCCTCGTTGCATCCATTTTATGATGGTCACCTAAAGTTCGTCATGCAAATTAAATAATAACTTTGATAGTTTTTATTTTTCCCTAAAATATCAAATCATAAAAATTATTTACAAAAAGGAAAACAAAAAATTTTAAAAAATTAATTTTGACTTGACTTGTACTTCTACTTATCCTCTAATGCAATGAGATGAACTTAAAGTCACGTAGTTCTTCTAGAAAATAATTGTCTGTGGATTAATTTTATTTATAAGAAAGAGATTAGAAAGTGAAATTTTCAAATTTGAAAACAAATCCACTTTTACATAAAATTCAATACAGTATGAGCTATAAGTTAAATCTTTACAAGTCTTGCGAAGCTCGAGGATGGTGAACCATATATCAATATCACAAGCTGCTATGTGGACTAAACAGATATGAAAAGATTTTATTTTTATTATTTGAAAATATTATTTTATTTGATGAACACATTTGAAAATAAGTTAGACAAAGTGAAATAAAATTTGGATGAAGCATGCAAGCAATTAATTCGAATGAGGTTTAGAGAAAGAAGACCATGAGATAAATGCAATTCAAACATTTTTTATTTTTTGGGTACATCTGAAATTAAAACAAAAAGTAATCCCTGATAAAAATAGTACCCATGTAATCATCTCGAAGCAAGTGTCGGAGGGCCATCAGAGGAGGCTTCTCTAGCACCGCCATAGTCATGGTACCGGAAGATCACTCCTTAGCCAGGAGATCTACATAGAAATTGACGTCTCTCAACATGCTCCACTTTGATGTCCCAATCCTCGCGCATCCATTCTTAAATGTCAGCAATCAACAGATGGAGGACATGATGGTGCTGAACACGGGAGTGCACAATCTGAGTCACATCCATGGAGTCGCTCTCACAAACAACTACGGAATCCCCGCTGCCAAGCTAGCTTTAAACCAAGCTTGAGAGCCAATGCCATCAATTCCATTTCTAAATTGCCAGCCACAATAACAAATCCTTTAAAACCCAGCATCCACCTTCCCTCATAGCCTCTGAACAACCCACAAACCTCGCTGGACCAGGGTTGCCATGAGAACTCCCATCAACATTAAGCTTAATGACGCCCTCCTCCGGCCAAACCCAATGGACATGTCTATCAACCCTTGCTTGATGCTCCACAGATTTGTCGTTAGCACCTCAAGCCCCCAAATCATAAATTTGCCGCAACAATGTCTTATGATTCATCTCCTGAAACCCAACGTCCACTCCCTAAAAGGTAAGCCAGATATGGCGAGCATACATATATTTAATAGTCCCCAAAGCAGTGCAAGATGCTCTTGTCTGCTGCGTTGCACTTGCACCGCGGACAAGTAGCAGAAGTGGCTAGCCCTCCCCTCATCCTCATCTGATTAGCTAGAATAGCATCGTGCATGAGCAACCAAATCATAAATTTACATTTGTATATTGTGGCTAACTAGCTGGGAACCCCGAACTAAGCACGGTTTCAGCAGTCCATCACAAACATATTATTTAGGAAACATTGTTGATTCTTCACTATTAGATATACTAATATAATAAACATATGACACCACTCTCAATTGTTGTGGAACAAATGCCTCAATATTAATTATTGGGTTGCCTGAGTCCCAATTATAAAGGATGACCATTTTTCCAATAATCTTTCTCCTTAGTGTACAAAGCTTGTGAATCTTACTCGCCTATCCTTTCATTTCAAGTTAGTCAACCTTGTAATATTGAATTACCAAATTAGATATGCTTTTGCATATATATAGTTAATTAACCGCTACCTCCATGCTCAATCGGCCATATTGCCACAGCTATTTCCTCCAAGATATAGCACACTAATCTCTCATGTCAAATTCCCTAAAAGAAAAGTTAATGACCGCATAGACGAACACATGCACATGCACGTGTCATAATATATAGTGTCAAAGTTTTTGAAAAAATTCATATAAAAAAAGTTTGCACTATTTATCCTTCACCTCCTGTTTACCATACAGATATATGATATTATTCCAGCATAATTACAGCACAATTCTAACGAAAGAAGAAAGAAATTAGCACTTAAAATTTTTAAAATATAAAAAATACATTACTATGGCGGGAAACCCATGCTGCGTACGGTTTCATTCTTGTTTGTCTCTATCATTAATAGCATTTTAATTTTTTATTAAATAATTTCAGCTACACAATTAATTTTTTTGAAAAAATACACTTATGACAACATTTACAATATCTGCACTACTGTAATATAACGCTTCACTTTAAAATATATAGATTTTAGACAATTGCGGTGGTAAATTTACAAAAATGAATTTAACTGCAAATGTAGATTTACATTTTAAGAGTTAACTTCACATATATATTCATGTTCAAATGTAGATTTACGTTAGAGTTATCTTCGCATAGATTTCATGTTCAAATGTAGCCCGCGCTATGCACGGGATATGCTAACACTAATTAACTTTTAAACATCTCACTTCTCTTTGTTTGCAGAAATTTAAGTCATTGTGTCTTAAAAAAGGGCTAGCTACCGAAATTCGAAATAACAAAAGCAAAAGGGTAACAGGTGGATATCAACTTTCGTTTCTTCTTCATGGACCAAGTAGGTATTCTCCTCTAACAATCATAGAAGTCAAAGTTTCACTTAAGCCATTGGAGTTACTTGTCTTGAACTTAGCAAAGTTGACTTTGTAGATTGCAATTTGTCACCTAATCTTCTTTCTATAACCCTACATTGGAAAAGGCTACAAATCAAATTTACTATAAAAGTAACACAAAGAGTAATCAAAAACTCAATGAAATATGGATCCTTCAATGCAATTGGTAAGTTCACAAAGACTACTTTTCATGACTGCAATAATTTGAACAGCTGAGAACAATAGATGTAAAAAGAAAATTATGGCATGAAAAATCTGTTAAATATTTTAACTTAATCCATGTTCTAATTATTGAGAGGTGTATGCAACATACAACTAATACATAATCTAAGACAAAATATAGACCTTATTCATATTAGGTTGCACTCGGCAAATGTAGTTACCCTTAATGGTGAGTGCCTTGCTTTTCCCTAAAGTGTCAGGTTAAACCTGAGTAAGATCTGGCATATAATTAAAAAAAGAAGCCAAAGTGTAGTGATAGCAGCTAAAACACAAATGTAATACAATATTGTTCCAATGTAAATGCCTAACGTTTTACAGGAACATTAAGTAACTACCAAGTTCCAAGTACTATTAATTGAGAAATAATACATCGAAATAATTTTATATATTTTGCCGAATATTTTCATACAGACCTAGCATCTCTCATAAGTCGAGTCATTGCAGACAAATGAAAAGCTTGTCTAACATTATATAGGCAGTACAAAAATTCAAATTGCTTAGGTAAGTCTAATATATGAACTCCTACAACAAAAAATGCTTGAGTAAATAATAATATAACCAAGTAAATTAGCCCCCAAAAAAAAAATATTGGATGCATATGAACAAATTGCTCAAGCCCGCCTAAAAATAATAACCTATCAAAGCTGCACAATTGAATTACCAAGCTGGTTCCCCCCTGTCTAAACGTAGAAATAGAATAAGATAGGATTTAGAAGTTAGAAGTTAATTTTTTTAAAACAGCATGGAGCAAACTTATAGACCAAAGAAAAAAAATTGCTCAATTATGGGGGATGTATTTTTTATATGGGATTTGAGTGTAATATATTCACTAATATGACATTAAGGGAGTATTTATCGATATATGGCTTTTTATAAATTCGGAATTTCCGAATTCACAGGGAAGAGGCAGGGAATACGCACTGTTGGAGGTATGACTAATTCGAAAATTCTGAATTATGGGACAAGACTCTGCAGGGGAATCTCTACTGTGCACTAATTCGGAATTTCCGAATTATGAACGTGACAACAGCACTGCAGCCATGGGAATCTTCATTGTTCATTGTCAATTGGAAAATTCAGAATTTTGTGGGATTTAGACACGTGGCCTTGCAGCAGGTGATGGCTTTTTGACCGGGCAGAAACTCACATGCATGGACTCGGTGCAACAGATTTTGAATGTGTATAAACTAAGCGCAACTGAAAAAAAAAAAAGGGGGAAGGGAGAAAGGAAGGAAGGAATTAGGTGCAGTTGGTGAAAGGGTCTGCAAGCAAAAGAAGAAAGGAGAAGAGTGTGTGTGCTGTGTTGAGTGTCAAGTGTATTGTGTTCTTGGTAGTGTGGATTTTGGAAGAACAAAAAAAAAGAAGAGAGTGTGTGTTATGTTGTAAAAGTTGTGTCAAAATAATTGATTTATTTAAGAAAAAAATAAATTATCGGTATAAATGGATCGGCATATCACGGTAAATCCACGCCAATATATTTCTGAGCAAGTTCTTGCACAGAATGTATGTTATTTTTTTCCTTATATTTTGTCAAAATATGTAAACAGAACTTCTACCTGTATTGCATTAAGTTTATCTTTACAAGCTGATTGGATTTGGAAAGTTTGGGGCTTTGAAATTGCTACTTCAATCTCATTTCGTTATTTATGTCCATGACCATAGAGGATAAAGTAATGAAATGTCATTTTTTTTTTGGTTACAATGTCGCATTTGCTTTGATTGGCCAGTAACTCTATATCTGATGCTGGCAAATCACTACCTTCGATTTTTTTTTTAGGAGGAGGCCAATCATTATGCTTTGACAAGTTTACTTTCATTTTGTCCATATTCTATGTTCGAACTGTTATACTTCTACGGAGTGGTTAATATCAGAAATATCATGAGATTATAATAGTAATTGAGTAGATAACTTTTTTCATTAGTTTTGGTGTTGTTGTTTTGCCAACTAAGAAATAATATATCTTTACACGTGCAATTAATATATCTTAACGACGTGCAATTGTCCAAATTAATTTTTTGTATAATTAAAAATATTAAAAATTTATTTTTTAGAAATTAATTTTTTAAATTTTTATAAAAAAGTGAAAATAATTTTTTTTAGAATTTGACTTTTTTTAAAAAATCATTTAAATATAAAAAACTAATTTTTGAATAAAATAATTTTTTAGCAAAAAAATTACAAACTAATATATTTTGTAACTATCAATTATAATTTAAGAACTCATTTTTTTACCTTTATTTAAATCATAATTAAGAGTATATTCCTTTAAATCATAATAAAAATATATATTTTTTTTTAAAACCTGTATAATAAAGTGTTAGTGTGTATATTTTATTATCCTATTATATTATTAACCATTTGTGGCCTGTGGAACATTATATTATGACTCCTATTAGTGTAATTTTAATATATTATTTAAATGAAATAATGAAATATTTCATATTATTGATTAACTACTATATTTTATTTTATAAGCAATTTTTACAATAATTATTAAAAGATTAAATATTTTTAATGATACAGTAATATATCATTAATAATATAAATTTTTTATGATCCATTTATTTATAAGTGTCTTTATAAGTTTTTTCTTTTACCAAAATTAAGGATGTTATTAATATATGTTTATATATAAAATAAATATAATTTAATTTTACTAAATTATGCTTTTTCTCTCTATTAATTATTTATACTTTATTGATATTTTAAAATAATAAATAATGTAGGATAATTTTTTTAAAAAATACAATTATAAATAGATGGAGGAAATAATATATAACATTTAAATCTTTTAAACGTTGTACTTAAGAGTTCACCAAAAAAACTTCGTACCTTAGAATTTAGGACAGACATTTAGATGTAATTATAAAAATTATTTTACATTTAAGTGTAATCATAAAAATATTATTTTATTGTAATCAGAACTTGTTAAAACATTAAAACAAAAAAATATCTTAAAATCTTTAAAACATATTGTAGAGTCACTTAATTATCTAAATGAAAAAGCAATCTTATCTAGGTATTATGTCTTAAATTTTATATTTCTTTATTTAATTAAGGTTAATAATCTTATTGTTTGCATTGATAATTAAGGTTAAATTTGTGTATTTTATATACTAATTACTTAAATTACTTTTCATGAATAATAAGTTGCTATAGCAATAACATTATTTTGTAAATGTGAAATATATAAACTAAATCGGCTAATTATATTTAGTCTTTACATATTAGTTTATAAACTATACATTAATTAGTTAACAATATCAGTTTTTAAAATTAACCAAGGTTTTTATGTGTAACAGGAGATGAGAATATTGCAGGTCCGTCATTTGAATCTGGATCCACCACGGTTTGAGATTCATGGAATCTTGCAGCAGATTGGTTTATATCACGTTGCACAAATCAACAACATGAATATAAACGATAGTTTGATAAGTGCACTAGTCGAACAATGGAGGCTAGTGACCCATACATTTCATTTTCCTTCTGGAGAATGCACGATGACATTAGAAGATGTCGCCATTCAGCTTGGTCTTCGTGTGAATGGTATGGCTGTCACTGGAGTTACTAATCCGAGTATTGCAATGCTCTTGCAGCAATGTGAGGTTTTTCTTGGTGCTCAGCTTGGAGAGAACAATGTTGATGGGGGGTTTTATTAAGTTATAGTGGCTAACCGAGCATTACAGATTGCTCCGTGGTGATGGCTACATCATTTTAGAGCAGATGGCTCATGCTTATCACTACAAAAAATTAGGTAAAATGTGGCGGTTTTTTTGATAAATTGTGGCGGTTATAACCGCCATTTTTTACTGTAATGGCGGTTTTTAAAACCGCCATAATTAACACTGCCATTTGGTAAAATACGGCGGTTTACCAGAAACTGCCGCAATTAACATGGATAATATGGCGGTTTCTCTATTGAATAAAATGGCGGTTACAACTACCATATTTTACAAAATATTGTGGCGGTTATAACCGCCATATTTTTCGGAATATAATGGCGGTTAAAACCGCCATATTTTACAATCAATATGGCATATATTATTTGTAATTATGGCGATCTAAACCGCCGTATTTTATAGAATATTGTGGCGGTTATAACCGCCATATTTTTCGATAGATAATGGCGGTTATAACCGCCATATTTTACGATCAATAATGGCATATTACTTATAATTGTGGCGGTCAAAACCACCGTATTTTACTGAGAATTATAGTGGTCAAAACCGCCATATTTTGGCGAAATTGTGCGATTTTCATATTTGGCATGCTTTTAGTACTTTGTTTTATTTTAAATTACTCTAATTTATATCTAATTTATTATTTAATATCAAAACTTATATTATAATTATTCCATTATTTTTAATTAAAAGTATCTTTCACATCAAAATATATATCGATATAAATATAATAATATCTCTCAATATACAATAGATAAATTCTATTACTGAAACGTAAAATGAGTTTCTACATAATAAGTCATAATAAGTCTAAATACACAAGTACTTGTATCTAAAAAAAAAATACTCAATCCAAATACACAAATCACACTAACAAATTCAAAATTACTTAAGACTTAAAGTTATATGACAATTGACCATAGTCAACAAAAAGATCATGTATGAGGGCTCGAAAGATTATTTGATGGATTATTATTACTTTCATCTATGATCTTCTTATGTCATTTGGCGACTCAGCCCCACTTTCTATATCCAATGCCTGCAATAAAAAGTGTTTCCAAATTAAATTAAATTTACAAAATAAAATTTACAAAGCCACACTACAAAATCAAATTATTCAAAGACTCACTAGGAATTTCATTAAAAAAAAATAGTAGAAACCACACTACACACAAAATTAAATGATCCAGTATGAACACTAGTTACAACTAATTAGCACCTATTTTGCCATAACCAGATGAGTAATTATCAAAACAGATAGATATAATTATATTGTTCAGCATGTCTAAAATATTTAAGCAAGTATCAATAACAAAGGTGCAACCATGTTGCATAGTTCAGATACCACCAAGCATTGCTCAAATCATATTATCATTAATGACCACTAAAATCGATATAAGAACAGTCAATTCAAACAAAAGATAAAATCATTCATCATATATAGCAACATACACAAACATTAAAGGAAAACTCTTTAGAAAATTAAAACACTTAGATATTAACTTTTAGAGTATGTTTGGTATGGGAGTAAAATTAGGGAGAAATTTTCATGAATTACCTTCATACATAAAACTATACATAACGTTAATTCATGAAAATTTTCCCTCATTTTTACTGCTACACCAAACACACCCTTAAGTTAATATTTTCCCTCATTATCTCAAAGGCATGTGTGCAGTGTATACGTTGACATTAGCATACTAGAAGCACTGAAATAAATTAAAAACAACCGAAGTTTGAAAATTTATAACTAATTCCTAAACAGAATAAATATACAAGAATAATGCTGCCTACAAAACTATAGTATGCACATCTATAGATGAATCAACTCAAGTTTAGGTAACTCAAAAACTAAAAATAGCAAATACATTAGGAATGTTAGAAAAACTAAAAAAAGTTACGTGGGGCAGAAAAAAGAAAATAATAATATTGAAAATTTTTTAGTACTAACTTTATTCAAATAGAACATGGCGGCAAAAAAAAAAAAAAAAAAGAATGAAATTTAGTTTTACGATGGGCACATGGATTATCTAATCTAGCTTCAAGACTTATGCTTTCTAGTCATATATACGCACACATATATAGTACATATAAAAAAAATAGAAAAAAGGTTACGTTGGTAACTAAAGAAAATGTCATAATAACTAATATTTGTACTAATTTTAGACTTAAAAAATATTTGATTAAATTAATCTATACAAGACTAGTTTAAATGTCATAGTAACTATTAATCTCTCAATATATTAAAACGAAGGTCAATACGGCAAAATAGCAAAAAAAAAACTAAGAAGCTGCCACACTTTCAAGTTTGCATAATTGTTTATGTTTTCAAAAGGAAACTGGAAATATATAAGGAATCCTAAACTCTAGATATTTGTTACTGCATGTACCCCTGCATATCAAGTTTCAAATCCCACAAGAAGCAAAAGATTTTCACTCTTACAACTCAAACTATGCAGCCAAAACAAGGGGCAGTCCAGAACATGCTTTCAGCATAGTTATGTTAGTTTCAAACAGAAACTGGTATTACTGGGAAGGTCCAAAAATTCTAAAATTTTTCATGCAAGAAGCCTTGCTTCTTAGATTTAAAATGCAACAAGTCTCATGCAAAATGAACCATGGAAGAGGATTTTATGGAATTTGATTTAGACTATGTCAGATACTCAAGATAAGCAGAATTGAGGTCACTTTAAAACAAAAACTGTATTTATTGGAAATGGTATAAGTTCTGAAATTTTAATCAAACTTAGCTTTATTTCTTAACTTTCAAATACAACCGGTATCAAGTCAAATGAGTTTCCACAATTTGAGTTGGGTCATTACTCTCCTTGGACTTTGACAGCACCTTCTCCCAACAAACCCACATGAACTCATTAATTAAACATATATATCTACAAAATGCGAGGACTTAAATTTCGCAGGTCATAATATGATTTGATATAAACCCCAAGACATAACATGACATGATACGAAGGCCAACTCATATGAGGATAACCAACATTGCTAAGGAAAGCCAAAGGCATTGTAAAATATCAAGCAGGATAATATTGATTGAAACTGAAAAAAGAAAAAAAGACACAAAAGACAAGTAAAAACTGGATAAAACTAAAATGTGAAATTATAACTTCATAACTTGGAAATTTACAGCATTGACAGAAAAGACCAGAAAAATGATGATATAATAAAAAGAAAATGAATTATGTCTAAAT
This sequence comes from Pterocarpus santalinus, assembly GCA_031439595.1. Taxonomy (NCBI): domain Eukaryota; kingdom Viridiplantae; phylum Streptophyta; class Magnoliopsida; order Fabales; family Fabaceae; genus Pterocarpus; species Pterocarpus santalinus. The sequence continues at coordinate 65,291 of JAVHNO010000047.1, read as the reverse complement.
TAGCATGAATATGTTGGTTCAAGTGGATAAGGCAACAAAGAAACTTGGGGATCAGTTGCTGGAATTGTTAGGCAGCAACATTGAATTCAGGAAATATGAGTGGCTGGGATTGGAGTGTTACGATCAATTACCAATAGAAAAACGAATTCTTTTTTGATGGATAAGAAGATTAGAATTGTTTAGGACTGTAATAAAGCAAGATGCTATCTATATGGCTCTGTATAATAATGCATTAACCGTATCAAGAAGAAGGAAATTGGCTTCACAAGCCTTCAAAGTTCATCAATTCAAATTTTCATTTACTTTGCACAAAGTTAATGCTCAACTCCTACTAATTCTGCATATGCATTGAGATATTATATATGATATCGGTGAACTGATTAATCTTAATTACATTGGTTTGTCTAGCATCATATTCATAACTAAGTGACCTATGATGTAAGACCAATTCAACTAACTGTAAAGTACAAAAAACTTCTGTGGGTAACTCATCTGTTGGATCAGTGTCCTTATCTTTTGATGAAAGAAGAATATTATTAATGAGAAGAAAAGAAAATACAAGAAGGTGGGAGAACAAGAAATCTTCCTAACAAGAGCAAAAACAAACAAAAGGAAAAAAAAAAAAAAAACTATTACAAGTTTGCATTGTCCACAATTTCCTTTGATTCATAGATTTTGGCATAATTTTTTCTTTTTTTTTTGTACTAATATTTTCATGTTTTCTCTTGTGCCAATTATTGATTGAGATACCTATTGAATACAACATATAAAGAGATCTTAATAAAATAAAATAATTTCTAAAATCCATGTCTCATGTATATGTATTAATTGTTTGGCAAAAGAAAGTCATAAACAATTAATAGTCATAAGTTTCCACAACTCCTAGAAATAAATCAAAATACATAATATTAACCTAACATTAGTTCTAAAATACTAAAAAGCAAATATAACTAAGTATATAAGATTAACCCAACATTAGTTAGTTCTAAAATACTCTAAAGCAAACATGAGTAAGTACATAATATAAACTTAACATTAGTTCTAAAATACTCCAAAGCAAACATGACTAAGAAGGTGGCACGTCTTGGTTGAAAGTAGGTAATTCACTACCATATTTCTCTAGTAAAAATTTGTGAAGAGTTGCCAATTGATTTTGAGTTTGTACAAGTTGCTCCTTGGTTTCTTCATATCCGCTCAGCTTCTCTTCTAAAGTTTCTACATGCTTTTCCAAGTCTTCAACACGTTGATGGGATACATTATTAGAGCCACCAAAGTTCACAAAACCAATGTAACCTTTGGACTTTCCAAAAACTCTAGAAGGACAAGCACCATTGCCAAAACCACACACATCGCCTGAATGCTCAGCCCCACAGACTTTTCCAATTGCATCATCTGGATGAGCTAGTACTTTTGATGGAACACCTTTAGTGGCAGCACGTTCTTGATCTTGAGGTAGGTGCTCTGATATTTTATCCTATAAAAAAATGAGAATGAAAATGAGGTACAATTGGATCAACCTAACATTGATATGAATTAAACAAATACAATTTACTTACAGCCAAAATTTGCCCTTCTTCACTCACAAAATTTCCATCCTTTTTTAGCAAAGTTGATAAAATAACCTCATTTCGACAAACAGGTCTTCCTAATTTTTGTTCCTAACATTATTAATAAAATGTAAAAGTCAATATAACTATCATAAATGCTATACATAATGTGACATAGTAAGGAAGTTCCATAGACCAAAAAAAAGAAAAAAACAAAAACCAATACAAAGCAAATTATCATTTGATGAGCTCTTCTTGCATTGCTTTTAGTTCCCACCAGCATGCGAAACTTTAAGCTTTTCATGATTTTTTGTGTTTTGCAAACATCTTGCCTGCAATTTTTGAAGTATTCATTATATATCAAGTTTTATATGATAAAAATAGAGTAAAACAGTTTCCTAATTTGAGTAATTACCTTCATTTTAGCATCATTGTAGTGATGAACAAAAGCTGTCCACTCAACACAATCTCTACCTGATGGAGGATTAGCAAGAATTTCTTCCTTTCTTTTATTAGGATAAAAGTGCTGACACCGTAACTTATATTTGTAGGCCTTCTATCTTTCGCCTAAAGTAGTCATTACCCATTTGATGCCAGTAGCATAATCAAACTCAAAGTTGTCCTTTAAATATCATATATACAAAAATCATTGTTTGACGACAAAAGATACACAAAAATAATTAAAATTGTAAGAAATTTAGATACCTACCTCAATAAGTTCCCACTGTTTCTTTTTGTTATCTTTTGGCATTAGATCCCATCTTTCAACTGATATAGGACAAAGTGCTGATCTATGAGCCATTTGACCAAGAAACCTTACAAGCAAATTTGAACCATTGTCGTTGTCTTGTCCATCACCATTGAGTTCCACAATAACTTTTTCAGTTTTTTGCAAATGCCAAACCTGAGTTGCCTTTATTTTTTGAGTTGTAATTTCTCTAGTAGTAATATCTATCATCATGTATACAAGCACATAAAGTAAACATATATTTTCTAATATAATCACATAATAAGATACCAAAATTAATGACATTTTACTTTTACCTCTAACCTTGACAAGTAAGGGCTCCTCTTTCTCTTTTGAGTGAGTTCCATTTGAGGATGAGGAAGAGCCTAAACTATCACCACTTGATAGAGTTGTCAAGTTCATATATGAAGGATTGGCCTCAAGCTGGTTATGGCTTATTTGATGCAGCAGATCTTCAGAAGTTTGAATATTGTTGTCACTTGGTTGTTCTCGTAGCTGTGCTAACATTGCTTGTCCTGAATTCTTACCTTTATGTCTCATATTGAACTAAATACCTACAAAATATAATAATAAAAGAAACTAAAATTTGGAATCAAGACATATCAGTTGAACTAATTAAGATTTAAGACAAAAAATACATAAGTTTTGAATCGAAATTGATTTAAGAAACATAATAACTACATTTTAAATTTATAAAGTACTTGACAAAAAGTATTAAACTAATCTAACATTCTTTCATCATCTCTATCACTACAAGTATCATTAACTTCATCAAAATTTGGTACATCTTGTTCTTGTTCATCAGCATCATCCCCCACTAATTGAAAGTCTTCAATGTTCTCTAAATGTTGCTCACAAAAAGGTATGTCCTCCATTGATGGCTCTTCTAAATCCACTCCTTGTACATCTCCCATGTCATATATGTCTCTAGGCTTTATATGACAAACGCAACACCAACCTTGATCAACTGGATCATTAATATAATATACCATTCTAGCATCAGTTGCAAGGATGAATGGCTCATCTATTTCATGTGCACCCGTGTGTATCAAGCGAGAAAAGTTTACACTTGTTATCCCAAATTGATCTATCTTGATTCCCTTATTAAGTGTAGTGTCTACCCAAATACATTTGAATAGCACAACCCTTAACTTGTCGTAGTAATCTAGCTCTATGATGTCAACCACTTTACCATAGTAGGTATCATCACATGACCTTTCAATAGGGTTCTTACCACCTGAAAATCTCTTAGTAATAGCAGATATAACAACACCACTATTTTGTGTTTTCAATCCTTGCTCTTTCCTCTGTGTGCGAAACTTAAATCCATGAATGTTATACCCATCAAATCTCTTTGCAATGTCATTTGGCCCTTGTGCAAGCCATTCAATTTCTGGGGTAATATCTGAATCATCCTTTCTTGCAACCTAGTATTTTTTGAAACATATTAGGACTAAAGTATCTTAGTCATGATCTTCAGAGGGAAAAATTAATAGGAATAAAATATAGATATCTTACATATTCTCTAAACCACTCATGGAAATGTTTGTGCACATATTCTTCCACAACTTTGGAGGAGTTTCTTTTTCCACAATGCATCCTAGTGACCTCAATTCTACATTTTCTGGACAAAGAACCTATCAATTTACGTATAGTAATCAAATGGATAATAATAAGAGAATTAACCAATAAAACTATAAAACTTACTCACAAAATGGATCGACTAGTTCACAATTAGTCAACATATAATGATGAGCTTGTATTTTTTCTACTGATGGCAAGGAAAAAATCTTGATTGCCCTAATTGGCTTCCCTAGTGTTGGAAAAATATTTGACAAAACACTAGATTCACTACTAGCATTGTGTACATTGTCATCATCATTGCGCCTTGGTCGATTAAACCTTGTTTCAATGCCATCATCCTCTAAATATCTAGAACAAAAGGTTAGACATTCCTCCATAATGTACCCTTCAGCTATACAACCTTCTGGTGCAGCCTTATTGCGAACATATGATTTTAAATGCCCAAGGGTCCTAACAATGATAGGAAATGAATCACACAATAATAAAATCCATAAAATATATAATTAACTAAATCAAAATAAGGATATACCTTTCTACAGGATACATCCATCTATAATGTACTGGACCAGCAATCAATGCTTCTTGTCCAAGATGAATGACCAGATGAACCATAACAGTGAAAAAAGATGGAGGGAATAGCATTTCCATATGACAAAGGGTCAAAGCAATTCGGTGTTGGAGTTTCTCTAAATGATTAACATCTAAAACTTTGCTTGAGACTTCTCTGAAGTAATTGCACAATTCAATCAACACTGAAGTAACTTCTTTAGGAAGAGATCTTCTCATAGCAATTGGTAAAAGATGTTCCATAAGAATATGTGAATCATGGCTCTTTAGACCAGAGATCTTCTGTTTCGTAAGATCAACACATCTAGAAATATTTGATGAGTAATTATCTGGAAATGCCACACTTTTAAGAACTTTAAGGAAGATATCTTTCTCCAGGTTTCTCATTCTAAAGCACGATGGAGGAAACTTAGAAGAATTAGGATATGGATGAAGTTTTTCTCTAATTCCCATCACTTGTAAGTTTTTACGAGCTTGCAAATTGTCTTTTGTTTTACTTTTGTCATCAAGCACTGTGAACAATACATTGTCACAAATATTCTTCTCTACGTGCATCATGTCAAGGCAATGACGAATAAGATTATGCTCCCAATAAGGTAAATCCCAAAAGATACTCTTTTTTTCCACTGTTTTGGGCCAACTTCACTTATAATCTCATCATAAGACCTTTTCCAACTTTCCTCAATTTGACTTAAAATAGTTGAACCTGATAGTCGAGCAGGGGCAAGTCTAAACTCTATAGAGCCATCAAAGGAGCATCTGTTCTACCTATACTTGTGATCAAGTGGTAAATATCGACGATGTCCCATGAAACAATTTTTTCTACTAAACTTCAACCTTTTAGATTCTGTTTCAAAATTACATGATGGACAAGCAAGCAAAGTATGTGTATTCCATCCAGACAAGTTGTCAAGACTTGGAAAGTCGCTAATAGTGCAAAACAATGCAGCATGCATACGAAACATTTCATTAGCAAAGGAATCATAAACATCAACACCTTCCCATAATTCCTTTAACTCTTTAATTAGGGGCTGCAAGTAAATGTCAATATTATTTCCAGGCATCTTAGGACCAGGAATTATCATGGACATGATAAGAGATGTTTGCTTCATACAATACCATGGAGGATAGTTATAAATATACAGCATCACAGGCCAAATGCTATTATTGGAACTTAGAGTTTCAAATGGATTAAAACCATCTGTAGCCAAAGCAAGTCGTATATTACGAGGCTCTGAAGCAAATTCTGAATACAATAAATCAAATTCCTTCCATGCTTTACTATCTCTTGGATGCCTTAATAAACCATCTGGGTTAGGCTCCATGGCATGCCATTGTAGGAGCTTTGCAGTTTTAGAGCACATGTATAACCTTCGCAACCTAGGTATAAGTGGGAAGTATCTCAATATTTTTGCTGGTTTTGGCTTCTTTTTCTTTTGGCCATCAATCATATTTCCTATGCTGCTATTATTTTCATCTACTTTATATCGAGATGCATTGCACTTTGTGCATTTATCTTTCCCCTTATCCTCATCACATCCCCAATATAGCATGCAATTATTCGGACAAGCATGAATCTTTTCATAGCTCAGACCCAAGCATTTAATAATCTTTTTTGCCTCATAAAAAGAAGCTGGTAGTTTAGCATGGGGGAAGGCATCTTTTAAAAGGTCAATGATCATTGAAAATGTTTTATCAGTTGCACCACATAAGACTTTTGTATGATACAAACGAACAAGGAATGACAATTTGCTGTATTTCGCACAACCCTGATAGAGTTCTTGATTCCCATCTCTTAACAACTCTCTAATTTTTTCTAGCTCCTCATTAGTTACATCTTCTGTACTCCTAAGAGGGCTACAATCAGGTAGATTAGATGGACCAACGTCTTGAGTTTCATGATTGTCAAAGACACCAAAAACATCATTTAACATATCTTGCATTGGATATTGTCTAACTGGCTCTTCTTGTACATGGGCTACGGATTCTACATTGGGTTGAATAGGATTTTCTCCATGCATGTACCAAGATGTATACTTTCTAGGAAAGCCCTTTTGAAGTAGATGGCTAAACACTTCAACTCTATTCCTCATATGACGAAAACCACATGCAATATAAGGACACAAAATCTGCCCATTTATAGATGCTTTTGAAAATGCAAATTCCAAAAATTCAGCTACCCCATTCATGTACTCATTTGATCTAATTGGTTTCTCAATCCAACTTTTATCAATCATAATTGGTTGAATCTGTTTTGAAATTTGAATCAAATAAATAATACATTTGAAGCAACGAATAGTGTAACATTAAGTTTAAAAATCATTATTAATAAAAAATTATAAAATATATAATACACACAACTACTCTTAGCAATCAAAAACAAAAGATGAAAAGAATAAAGAATATAAATAATAATGATGAGGAGACAGTGACAAAACTTGAGTAAGCAATTTGAGTTGTCCAATGCTAGATTTTGTATCACCAATAGAGATGACCAAGATAAGTTCAATGGTTGAAGTGAAGTGTATTTTCTAGCTGTCTATCTAGCATATATCATACACCAAAGATATATAAGAAATAAAACAAAAAATTTAAAAGAAAATTATAATCAAAACAATTTCTAATACAAACCATTACTTCCAACTTGATAACGCAACACCCTAAAGTACATATAATAATTCATTACCATGTCATGTGTATTACAGTGCTCAGTATGATAATAATAATCAATAGAACACACCTAATTTTTTTTTTACTTCAACTCTTCTCTTCTTGTCCTATTTATCAGAATCCGAAAGTGACAACCTAGAAGCTACAAAAAAGAAAGAAACTAGCCCAAGAGTCACTTAAATCCATGAACTCTAATGCCTACTAAAAAGCCAAATGTTCTGTTTCTCTTTGACAAAACTGAACAGAGTAAGAAGACACGTGAATAATAAAACAGTGTCAAAGTTCTGTAATGAATTGATACATGATCAACATTACAAGAATGTATAAGGAATTTGATTGGAAGGTGTGTACTCTGTTTCTAGACATACTACTTGAAACTCGATCATAAAAAGATTATTCACATAGAGAAGGCAAATTATGCATGAAATATACATTGCTCACACATTGAATTTCAATGATGTAATGCACCGCATATATAAATAATATAACATATATTTACTTGATATACCACATTACACTTTGCCTCACTTTGCCACTCAATCACGTCACTCACTTTGCTGCAGTATGCACACATACACACACAATCTCACCTCACTTTATTTCTCACGAGCACTTCACTCACTTGTGCACACACTACATTTCTCTCACTTGGACTTTCTACACCATGCACACACTAGAATAGCTTCTCACGCTGCACACTCACACACCAAATTTATGCATGAAATATACATCGCACACACATTGAATTTAACAAAACTATATATATATATATAGACAAAACTAACATGCACATTTGAAACATCATATTTAATTTTTTTTTTTTAGAGTCCCATTCTCAATTCAATAATCTTCTAATGTCCGCTAAAATAACATAATGCAGTCTTCAGTTGCAAGTTTAAACTTTAAATTGAGTTCAGCAAAAGAAACAAACTCAAGAAAAATATTTTAACCTTTTGTGAACAATAACAGTCCCACTTTCCATGATTTTTCCCGTGAAAGGAAATGAAGCAAAACATTAATTGATCATTTCCAACTTTCATTTCTTATCCTTGACAAATTCAAGAATTTTATATATATATTTTTTACAACTTCCAGCCCCATTCATATGGATATGCAAAGCTTGACATACATTTACAACGTGCACATGGACTTTTTCATTCCAAAATGAGAATTCAGTGAGCACAGATTATTAGAGGACTTTTTTTATGCTATTACTTGCTCTGCATCCTATAGAATAATGGAAACACTTTATTCAATTAATAGGACAAACTGTCATTAAGCCCCTCTACATTTCTACAACCACAAGGAGGAGAAAAGACTAAGACATTGAAACTGAAACATCAAATTGCAGAGAATAGACCAATAGGGACATGCCATAACTTAATTTTGTTTCAGAGCATTTTGAACTTAAGGTTAATGTATTATATGTAGGATTAGATTGCAGGACATTAACCCCCTCCAAAAAAAAAAAAAAGCCCTCTAGAACTATATTTACTATTGGAGTAAAAGCTTGATCATAAGGTCTTTTTACTGTGCAAAAAAGCCAAAAACCTGTAGAATACTAAACGAATATAATTGAGACCATAAAAAGGAAAATGCTAATTCATCATTATGTTATTCATTCTCGAAAAATGCAGAAACATTATGTAAAGAAAGATGGAATAATGGTTTATTACAATGACACTAAAACTCTCGATACAAGCAGTTTATACACGACGCTATGATTGCCGAAGAATCCTGAGCAATCACTAATGAATTTAATGCAAATAAAATACAATCAGAATCATTTACAAAAATTAGGAATTATGACTAATTGGTACAGTCATGTACAATCATGAATCTAACCAGAATTTAATCACAGCAAATTTTGTGAAGGATGAGCATCAAGAATCTAACCAGAATTTGCTCAAAGTTGAAGAAGATCAAGGGTGATGAAACACAACCGGTTATTCCCCTTTCTCTGATGCATTGATTGCGTTCTCTTTGCTTCCAAAACTCTGTGTCTGGTTCGCCAAGATGGTTACTCCCAAATCTCTAAATCTGCCAAGTATCACAATGTCTATGGCATGCAGATGCAGAGGTTATTGTGAAAATAGTTTGGTAAAGAGCCGTGTGGAGAGCAAGCAGTAGATGGAGAGCTGTGTGGAGATGGCATAGCAAAACGGTTTTACGAAATATAGGGGGACGAGAGTTTTTGATTTGAGAAAACTAAGAAAGAAAAAAAATGGTGGGAACTGAAAAAATAAAAAACGAGCGAATAATAGGATAGCATCCCGCAAATTTCTGAGACGGGAGGTGAAACTGTGGCAATTGTGGGACACATTAACTAATTTTGTCATGGTTCCAAGTATAGTGGGTAAATAAAGGTAGCTAACTTTCGTCTTTTTGGTAGTGACATGGTATTCACAGCATGCCGCCCTTCTACAGTTATCCGCTCATATGGAGCAGCCACCCCCCCAGCAGTAGGAAGAGTACATGGTTCGGGTTTTTATGCTCTTACCACCTCCCTCACCACAGCCAAATGAGGACTTCTATTAGGATCCACAAGAGCAAGAATTTTGTTGGACTCAGCACCCTACCCAAGAGCAGCTCCCCTAACAGCAATCGCATTTGGATACACAAACATAGCAGCCCCCACAGATGCAGCATATGAATCCCATGGAACCATCACGAATGTCGTTAGATGCAAGGGATATTCGTCCTAGTTGAAGGAGCAGTCTGAGTCGGGGTAGAAGGTCTGTTGATAGTAGTAGTGGTATCTAGATATAGAGTGGAGTTGTAGGAAACTTTGGAGTTGCATTCGCCGATACCGTTCAGGGAGATGTTGCTGAATCTTCCCAATGACGTGATTTGGACCTTTACTTGTCACTTCCTGGATAGGACGACGTGTATTGACCACAAATAGTGATGCCAGAGCACCACCCACAGATGGTCACACAAGAGCACAAATGACTTTACCAGATATGATGACACCAAAAATTCTTAATATATCTCAGTCAGTATTCTCTCCAACTAATCAATGGATGACATTCTTGCTGCAATGGGCGATGACAGAAGACGCACCTGCATCTAGCCAAGTCCCACAATGAGAAGGCCAGGGAAATGAGGGTGTTAGGGATGAGGGCGCGGGAAATGAGGGTGTTGGGGATGAGGGTGTGAGGGATCAAGCTGTTGGAGATGAGGGTACGGAGGATCAGGGACCTGGAGATCACAGTATGGTGGGTGAGGGTAGCAGAAGAAGAACAGTAAGGGATCGCATAATCGGATATTTGCAGGAACATGTGTTTCCACCATCCAGATGGAGCCCTTCATTAATCAGAAAGAGAAGGGGAAGGTAGTGTTTATAATTTAGGGTTTTCACCTTTTTATGTATTATTTTTTAATTTCTTTTAGTTTTTATGTCTTATTTTTTAATTTCTTTTACTTTCTTTCATCGGGAGCGAGTCCAACAAATTTTGATTGCTTTTTTAATTGTCAAGATGAAGTCGTTGCAACTATTTTTTAACTTCTTTTTTTTTAAAACTATTTTCATCTTCTTTTTAATCAAAAAAGTATTATTATTTTTTTCTTACATCTAGAAAGAAAAACAAATGTATGAAACTGCAAAAATAAATAAAATGTAATAAATTTTTTTATTTTTTTACTTTCTATAAATGAACACAAACTTCAAAGTCGTAGTTATCATTCTTTAGGAATCAGATCGATATAAACCTTCACACTAATAGATATATAGTTTCTTCAATTTGAATATAAGGGTAGCATAGCCATTATTGTGATTACTGCTTTTTGAAAGAAGTAATACTTTGCAATTTATTTAAAGCCCCCAAAAGGTGCAAATCATGCTTTAAATGTAAGATTTCATGTCTAGATAATTATTTCTGAAGATAGATATTATGGTTCTAGATAATTATTTCTACTTATTCCATCAATATTCAATATCACATTGTCAATTTTAATCTTTTCATATCCTTCATATCAGTTTTGAAGTATTCCAAGAATAATTGTATTATAGTTCTAAAGTAAACCTATCTTTTATATACATTGAAAGTAAATGTAGCTTATGAAAGTCACATCACAATTGACATTATAAATTGTCATTAATATCTAAACAAAATAATAAATATTCAATAACAAGATTATAAACACATGATTAAAAATAATACAATTCGAATAATTCATTAAAAAAAGCACAAAGGAAGGCTACAAAAATATTACAAACACTACTACAATCACTATGATCTTGATCCAGGAAGGTTTGGACATCGATTGTGACTATGTCCATTGTCTCCACAAATACTGCAGTGTTGTGATCCTCGCATCTCACACATATCCATTTCGTTTAGGAAACGGGTTAATTTGGGCCGACCTTTCATTATACGTTTCAAGGCAGGGTCAGGATAAAGCTCTGGGCCTATATGATGGTGCCACGTACTTTCATTCCCAATGACCCCAAACTCTTTCTTGTACACTCTGCAGACTTCATCCATCCTATAGACATCCTCCACATAAACTCGCCAATCAACATTTTGGCTACAGCAACAGGCAATCACATGACGACATGGATATCGGTTTGTCTGAAAATCGCCACAATCACAATACCTTTGCTTCAGATCAACTCTATATTTATTCCTGCTGGATAGTTCTTGAACATGGAAAGTCTCATTTCGTCGATCAAATTGCCTGACACGCACATTTCCAGATGCTTGCTCATTTGCATGAAGTCGTGTCGTCACAACCTCTGAGAAATGTAACATCCCGATTTCCGAGTTCGGCTTCGCCCTCAGGATTGATCCATTCCGATTTCCGACTTCGTCTTTGAAACACAGATAAGAGGATTATTCCCGAGTTCCGAGTTAGTCTTGCTGGACTCTCAACTTCATTCCTTGTATGACTTCCGACTTCGTATGGATTATTTCCAACAACTTCCGAGTTTAACCTTCAAGTCCGAACACATGAACGTAATTCCATGAGATCTGGCTTCGTGCCTCAAGGAAAATATATCCGGTTTCCGATGTAACCAACCATATAGTATATAAATCCCGACTTCCGAGTTTATGAACTTGTGTTTGGAAATGTGACTCGAATTCCCGAGTTCCGACCTTAGTGTTGAACTCAATTGGGATGGACACGAGTTCGGACCCTTGAGCAAATCTTCAGTCACACGAGTTCCGATTTTACATCCAGCATTGGCATTCCCGAGTTCAAATAGGAAGTTCCGAGATTATGTGATTGTGAGCTTTCAACTTACGGCCTCCGACCTTGATTCAAGATTTCCCCAAAGTCACAAACAAGCTGGTACGAGTTCCGACATTAGGCTTCAGCTCCCAGCTCAAGTAAAAACGACACGAGTTCCGACCTCAAGTATAATAAGGATGAGTTCCGAGTTGAAATAGAGTAAATGCGAGTTCCGATTTCAAACAGTATGGCGGCAAGTTACGCTGAAAGGGAGACGTAGCTAAATTCTGTCCACAAGAAAATTCAGCCAATCAAAGCTCTCCAAGTTAACTACCACCTCAAGCTTATAAACTCATCTCTTTCTCTCCTTCAGCCCCATTTCTACGCCACTTTCTCCCTTGTTCGGCTCTCTTCTCCAACTCCATTGCTCCTTCAAGCTTAGTAAGGCTCTAACACTCCAAGTTTTAGCACCTAGCTCAAATCATACTCCAAAGAGGTAGGATTCTACTTTTATTCTTGAATTATTTGCCCTATGGCTGCATGAACTTGTATTCTTCTTCATGTATTTGATGAGTTAATAGATGTATTTTGAAGAATTATGATTAAATTCATAGTAGATTTTGGATTAGAATTATGATTAGAAGGGGAAAATTAGAAGAAATGGATGGGTTGGGATGCTGCCTGAGTGAGAATTCCACGGCAGTCCGTACGACGGAGTGCACGGCGCCGCCTACAATCGGTCAAATCTGATCAAACCATTTTTAGATGAAATTAGACATTTAGGGCTTTCCATAGATATATCATATAAGGTTATTGGATTAGTATTGAGGGAGATACGAATTTTTGAAGTTTGACCTAGGGTTCAGGATCTTCATCCGAGCAGGGTGACTTGAGGAGGGTATAATTCACCCTATACAACTCCAAATTGAGTGAAACCAGTTTTGTTAGAAAGCCTACACACAGAGGAATACCCCAATATAAGATTCCGAGTTTTTTATGGTTCCAATTGTTCCCAGTGATTCGAGGAAGTTGTCCTATGTCTAATTCAGACCAAAACAGGGTAGTTCAGGAAGGTCGATTTTCAGGACTTATATCTCGAGGTATACTTAAGCAAATGGAGTGAAACTTGTGGTAAATGAAAGGTTGTCCTATTAGCTTTAATATGAGACCAATTTCGTAAGATTTGAGCTTAGTTTAGATTTTTAGTGAATTTATATTCCCAGGAGTATAATTCGGGCTAGTGACTGAACAGGCTGAAGTAAAAGGTGAATATCTTGATTTATATAAATCAGAATGACATGGGACCAAAGAGGTTAGAAAGTAGACATATAGAGCTATGACATATCCAAATTTCAGATTTAAATGAGTTAAATAGAGATAAAGGTGGATTATACAAGATTCGGGCAGAACCGAATAGAATTGGCAGAATGGCCAAAATGATAATTTTACAAGTGTTAGTGGAACACAAGGTTTGAATTGAGGATTGCCAGCTTGACATTGATATATATGTGTTAAGTTGATTATGTTGCTATGACTGATTTGTCCGTGAAAGCTGGCACTATTCATGGGGAAACGGACCTGATCCGTTATACTGCCGAATTTACGGCAGAGGTCTAAGAAGTTATGAATGTTCAAATGTAAGGATGAATTGAAATATGAATGGGTATATAGAAACCCTATATTTAAGAATGACATAATTATGTCATGAGGTATGTGAGGGTTAGTGATGTAGCATATGTATAACTATGCTTGAATATGTTTGAGAAGGAAAGAATGTGAATATATTGAATGTGAATCCCTTCGCTTGGAGGCAGTTGCACTTGAATCCCTCCCTGTGAAGGCAGCTAAGACAATGAGATCTCTCTACCTTGGAGGCACGTGGTCAGATGAGATCCCTCTATATTGAAGGCACGTGGTCAGATGAGATCCCTCAATTTTGAGGCACGTGACCAGAAGAGATCCCTTCAACTAGAGGCACGTGACCAGAAGAGATCCCTTCAACTAGAGGCACGTGACCAGAATGAGATCCCTCCAAGACTAGAGGCACGTGAATCCCCTTGCGGGTGAGTTGGTGTGACGACGGTCACGGGTGATGCTGACGAGCTCACTCCAAGGCCAGACTACCCAAGGGCAGTAAATGCACCCTAGGGACGGCAATACGGCTAGGTGTGCCAAGTAAAAGACTAAAGACTAAAGATTTTATGACGAAAAGGAAGATAAAGAAAAAAAAAAAGCAAGTTTCATGTATAGGCATGAAATTAAGTACGAGTAACTTTATGTGTAGATATTATATTCCCAGCATATTGATGTTATCTGTGTTTTAATATGCTACAGCTATTATTCAGGGTGTTATATTTGAATGAATTTTATGGGTTCTCCCAAATGCTAAGTGTATGATTAAAATGAACTTTGCTTCGGACAAGACATTTTTCGAAATGTAAAATTAAACAGTTTGTGCAGCATGTTCACTTTTTTTTTTAAAAAAAATTAAACCGAAGCAAACTGGAGACGACCATGATGACACTATGTATGAAAATTTGAGAATCCTACTGAGAATTTTATAATTCTCACTCCTATTTCCATGTTGTCTCTAGATGATTTTAGAAGTTTCCAAAGGCAATTTGAAGTTCTTTGTCAGGCGAGGTCCTTCAGTGTAACAAGAATAGCTCAGGTATGGTACTATGACTTAAGCATAGTACTGTGCTTAGGAGGGTGTTACAAGAAAGTATGTCCTGCATTTTTCCTTGCATGTGCATCCCTGCCTTTTCGAGCGAATAACTCACCCAACTGAAAGTAAGTTGCTCTAACCAGTGCTATGATGGGAAGATTGCGAGCTCCCTTTAACACAAAATTCATGCATTCAACTAGGTTTGTGGTCATGTGACCTCACCAATGCCCACCATCAAATGCTTGAACCCATTTTTCTCGTGGGATTTCATCAAGCCAATCAATATATATTTGGCCACGTTCATGCATCCGCTCATAATTGTAGTTAAATTCACGCTCAGTTCTCGAATAGCTTACAAAACAGACAGAATATGTTTTAAATATTATTTTCTTAAAATTGCATTCGCAAGTATAATAAATAAATAAATTACCCATGCTGACGACAAGTGTGTGCAAGTAAGGCACCTTAAATCTCCCAAAGAAAGTAGTAGCAATATGCCTAATGCAATACATGTGGAATGCCTTTGGTGGTTCCAACTGACAATTGCTTCACCTTATTGCTGCATTAATCAACTCATAGAGATCAGAAATAATGCCAACTCTGTCTTGGGTCACGATACATCTGCATAAATTGTCCAGGAAAAAATGCCATCCATCTGCAGTTTCACCCTCAACAATAGCAAAAGCAACTGGCAATATATTCTGATTACTATCCTGTGCAACTGCAACTAATAGAACTCCCTTGTATTTTCCATATAAATGTGTCCCATCAACCTGTACAACTGGTTTGCAGTGTATAAATGCTCTAATGTAGGGATCGAAGGTCCAAAATACTCGACATAATATTTGAGCATTCGAAACTAGGTCATCGCCATGGTAAGCCTCTACGGCATCTAGCTGAACCACCAATTCTCGGACAGCATCACACATTGCTGCACAGTAAAGCGTGATAGGATGCTTCCCAACCACCATAAACTTTTTCTATGGCCTTCTGCTTTGCCACCCATGCTTTTCGGTATGAAATTGTGTATCCGAACCGAGACTGAACCTCTACAATCACAACTTTTACCTTAAATGATGGGTCAGATCCTACTAGGGGCTCTATACATTCAGCAATTGTATCTGAACCCAACTTTGTATGGTCCTGCGAAATCCTAGCCCCACTGCAAGTGTGTGGGCCATTGTACTTCCTGATTTTCTGATAGTACTTATTCTTTCTAAAATTGGCCCTAATAAGCCATCTGCAATCTATGCCATAATGGACACATTTGCAATAAAATGTCGTTGGTTTTGACTCATACACCCTGTAATCAACTCCTCTGGATATGCTGTAGCTCTTAATTGCTTGTATAACAGCCTCTCTATTACTAAATTCCATTCCAATATACAGTTCACCATCCACAGTAGGAGCACCTGTGAAAGTACCACAACAAAAAAAAAATTAAGTTTACAAATTAAATTCAATTTAACGATAATAAAGTTATTTTAAAAAACTAATATTTTTAGCTAATTAATATATACTTTATGATCTAATTCGTAAACACTTAATAAAATTAGTTGATATTTTGAATTTAAAAACTAATATTTCACTTAAAAAACTTATTTCCAAATAAATTAATTATCATAAAAAATTACCTAACCGAACTACAATTTAAATTATCTTAAAAGTCAAAATATTTATATTAGAATATTAATATTAATAATAATATTAATATTAATGTTACTAACTAATCAAATTTGATAAATTCATTAAAAACTTTTGGAATAACTAATTAATTACTACTTAACCTAACAATAACAAATTTAAATAGCATTATAATTAAAGATCGGAATTTTCAAAATAAAATAATTACTAAAATTATTCTTGAAAAATCAAGAAATAACAAATCACCTTGAAATGACCACAATAACTTTTCAAATAAAAGTAAGTGTGCTATAACAAAAATTAATATTTCTCAAATCAACGTTTTACTCTAACACTTTTACAGTTTTATCCGCTTGTCATTCTTTAAAAATTAATTGAAAATATTCATAATAACTTTCCAACTCTTCTTTTATTTAACTATTCGTAATTAAAAATAAATATTTTTAACTAATTACTATATATATATATATATTATCAACTTAAAAATATTTCATAAAAAATAATTTGACTAATTAGTGCATAAAAATATCCAAAATTCTACTAGCTAGTATCTACTAGGCCAACATATAAAGAATAACTAATCCATCTTTAAGATTTTGGTTATGTACTACATACCCATGTTTGGATACTCTGCAAACTCAGGTGTATGCATAGCTTGAAGATCTAAAGTACGCACAGAAGATGTCTCTTCAAATGGATGCTGACTAGTTACTTGCTCGTCATTTGCATCATCATCCACATCATCAAGTGCACCTGCATCACTGCTTCCATGTTTGTCTATCAACTCCTCTTCATCACTTTCGCTGTTGCGGTCTTCCCATTGTATATCTCTCTTAGGAAATGTGCTTGACTCAGGTTCTCTAGCCAGAGCAACTTTTTTGAAATTAACATACAACTCTATATAAGCAATACTTGCCCGATGCTGCTCATGTATTCTAAACATTTGTTGCATGTTGTTGTCATCACTTATTATAATAGCTTGATATTGAATGAACCCACCAAAAATAGAGATTGGACACTTATATGTTATTTTTTCCACTATTTTTGGAGTATCTATATCTATGCATTGACAGAGTCCATTCTTTAATTCCGCAAATGATATTGTATACGGAATAGAAAAATAGATTGACCTTTCATATACAAATGTCACGCCCTCATTTATGTTTAGAACATGACCATTAAAATATATAGTAATATTTACACTATTTTCCATTTTCCCCTCTCCTCTCTCTTCTTTCCCCGCCCCTTTACGATACACTCTTGTAGAGCATTCAACGGATTGAAGTAAGGAGGAAGAAGGTGTTTATATAGCTGAAGTGTGATGAATTCGAAAATTCCGTATTTTAAAATCGAAAATTTCAATTTATCTTTTTCCCATTATGGTTGTTGTCTACGGAATTTGAAATTTTCGAATTCTAGTTGTCTAGTTTTTTTGTCTTATAGTTAATTCAGAATTTCTGAATTCTAGTTGTTTTATCTTGTAGTTAATTCGAAAATTTTGAATTCCAGCAGCCTGGTTTTTTGTCCTGTAGTTAATTCGGAAATTCCGAATTATAGTTGCCTATTGCGTCCTGTTATGAATTCGGAATTTCCGAATTTTAGAAAAACCCATATCTGAGTAAATAACACCCAATTCTAATATTCCAGTATTTCTTAAACACAAATCCAATATTTAAAAAAAGGACCCCAATTTATGAAAATAGAAAAATAGTATGGCATGGTAACATTACCATGCAAAAAAAAAAATGATACTAAAAGAGAAAACATAAGATAGTGCGATAATTTACAATCAAACTAACTATGAAACAAAAAGAAAGAAGTTGATCATGCTGACAAATAGCCAAAGACACAGATAACATAGCAGGAGACACACATGCTCAGAGGAAATGATTAGAATTGCATGTCATATACCAAATAGTGATATATTATGCCCCTGCACTGACTTTATGCGTCACTCCCTTCCTTCTAACATAGATATTGAACTTCTCTCTTCACTTACATTGGCAAACTTGTATTTTGTTATTCACAACCTCTATCTCCCTCTCCCGCGGTGGCCCCTGCAACCTTTTCTACTTAAATACTTTTTTGGCTTGTTCTCTTTTTTAGCTTGTAATGTTCCCTAACCTTCTCCTTTACCCCTTCTTGATTCCTCCTCTCAAATACCTTCAACTCCTTCTAATCTCTATACTATATATTAATGATTAAAGGTTTATCAAAACTTTTAGACTATTATGTTTCCTTTTTCCTTGATTGATCCCATTTTTTAATAGTGGAGACCAATAAAAGGAAAACAAAAATAAGTGTTGTCATTGTATAGCAAACTAAGTATCACTTATCTTTAAATGAATATTGAAGCGAACCATATGTCAATCTAACTTAAACTACCACGGTCAATAAATAGTGAAGAGCAAAGCATTAGAATTAAATTATCTTATGATGGACTTGTGAGAATAGTTGTTTAAACCCTCTACGTTCTAGCAACAATACTGAATGCAAGAAAGATACTAATGCCACCCATTGAATGATACAATTACTAAAATTGTGCACAATGCATAAAGGTAACAAAAAAAAAAAAAAGGCATGCATCAAATGTAATAATATATGCAAAACAGTTCCTACCTCAAAATTTGGGAAGTTAATTATATTCCTCTAGAATACTACTATAGGAAGACTTCCTTTGTTTCCCAATATACACCACTCATGATAATTTTATGAAATGTTCAAAGAAAACTTTCAATAGGTTATGCTTTTTACACCATTCAAAGCGGATGAGATCATTGAAAATTGTATTCTAGTTGAGCATTTTAGTTCCTCATTAATTTACATATACAGGCCCTGCATGCCAAGTTGATTTTAATAACAACTCTAGAAGCATTAAAGGATAATAGTATCAAAATTCTACAATTCAGAGCCATCAACAAATATGTGAATCATGTGTTATCCACTTAATAATTCCACTATATTAAGGCATGCATGCAGTAATAGTGTAAGTGCCATACATTTTATTTCATGAGGATAAATTTGTCAAAATCTATAACAACTCCCAACTATTAATAGGCTCAGCATGAATAAATTTTATTGATATATTCAAATAAATCTACTTTTGATGAGAAAGCAATAATTTAATTAAGATTTAGCATCTTCACAAATCAATTTGTTTTGTTTCCGGAATAATTGAGGAAACCATTTAATCATGTAGGAAATAAATATAAGGAAGAGGGAGGGAGAAAGCAGAATCACATCTTATTACCTTTATCTGAACTTACATCATTAGAGTCCTAAAGTGAACATATACCACACAAAAACTTTTTGTCAACATATAGGTACAATTCAATCAATCAAATCACCCCACAATCAAGCAAAATATAAAGTTTATAGAAATTACTAACCATACTCCTCCTTAAGCTTCCTCTTATGCTCCACATGTAAATTCTTCCAAGCAAAAGGATTTACACTTATAAGTATTACTCCCGTATATCAAAGCTATAAATGATTGGCATTCTAATTTACTTTGTTCTATAAATAAGATGTTGAATTTTGTTTACTAACCAAGTATATTACAAAACATAAGAAACAAAGCCAATAAAAAAGAAAAAGGAAAAATATTCTACAATTCTACATGCAGGGTCTTTTTTTTTTATATGGATTTTGAAAATATTATGTATTTAAATATAGGATTCTGGGATGAATTACAGGAATATGGAAATTGAGAAAAAAACCGCCAACGGGAATTGGGAAAAAAACTGCCAACGCCACGCATTCTCCAACCATATGACTCCATGCAACTTTTCATAAAAAGTAAAAATTGCCATTGGCAATTTTTGAAAAAAACAAAAAAATGCCACTAGCGGTTTTTTAATCCCATTTTAACGTAATTTGGCCTATAAACCCATATTGGTATATATAATACACTTACAAACTATATATATATATATATATATATATATATATATAATCAAAATGAAAGTGGCAAATTTGCCTCTTTATATCAGCTTCAAAAAACAATAACAAATGACAATAATATTCAATTTAACTCTTCTTAGACTAAATTATAAATAACAGGGACATCATTATAGGAAAATAAAAGACTCCACGCGGAGAAACTCATTGATGAGGATTTGAAGTAGAAACAATTTTGTATTAGAAAAACAAAATTTAAGTGCTTAGAAATTTCATTAACAACCAGGACTTATTAGAGAATTAATATTCTAATTCATATGATATCCTTTGTGCTTGTTTTTCATTTTAGTCCCCACCGTAAAATAGGATCTAACATTCTACTTCCATTAATCTCACCACTTGGACCCTAAATTTCTTACATACTAATTCAATAGCCCAAATTTCACATCATAATAGTAAATAAAGGTAAGACTTTTACTTCCCCCACAAAAGGAACTTTTTAAATTAAATTATCAAAAATTAAATCCAAATTAAATCTACCAAAAGTATAGGAAGCTGAAAATCATGTATTTATATCTTTTTCATTTTTTATTGAGAAGTACTCACTAAAAAAGAAAAACTCTGAAAATTGATACATTAACATCAAACTTATTTTTATCTTGCTTTCATTTGATTTGATGGAGCTTCTTTTGCTTTTTTGTGATGTAAAAATATTAGCTTTTAAAAAAAATCCTGAAAACAAGTTAATTGATATTGTGTAAATTTTATACCAACAATTAATCAAATTTAATTTTTAAAAATGAAAAATAAAATCTATCATGATTGATATTCTCTTTACAATTTATACTTGCATCACATATGATACATAAATATGGTACCAAAAACAGGGAATAAACTCAAAGTATAAATTTAATTTTTTAAAAATAAAAAATAAAAAACTATCATGATTGATTCTTTTTACAATTTATACTTGCATCACATATGATACATAAATATGGTACAAAAAACAAAAAGACTAAACTCAAAGTATAAATTTGATAAATGAATTAAAAAATTATAAAAATGAAACAAAGAAATAAAGAAATCATGGGTAAAATTTAAAAAGGAAACGCAAACATATAAAGAATCAATCACGATAAAAAATTTGGAATAAAAATTGAAAAACAGAAAAAGCGACAGCTAGCAAAGAGTTGGACTATATAGGATTTTCAGAGAGAGGAGAGAGAAATGGGGGATGGGATATTGGGTTTTTTGTTTTTTTTTTTTTTTGGGTAGCGTGCCGGTGCGCTCTATTTTATGTTTGGATGTTTCTTTGAATTTTTTATTTAAAAAAATGTGGAGATGACATCTAGCTATAAGACTCTTTGGATTTATTAATATATTTGATTTTATTTTTATAAAATTAATTTTAAGATAAAATAATATATATTTGATAATTTAGTTTAAAAAATAATTTATATTTAAATAATATTAATTAAAATTATTTTTAAATATAAAATTTATAAGAAAATGTTTAAAATCAATTTTGATCGAATTTAAAAATAATAAATTTTTATTTCAATTTAAAATCAATTTTAAAACAAAAATTAATTCTGATAGAGATGTTTATGAGAAACCAAACAAAATAAATAATATCCAAAATAAATTCTAATATCCCGTAATTGATTCTACGCGGTGCAAACGGAAATCTAAACACAAGCTATATATATGTTAGTGATTAGTGGTTTCCAGATTAAATCCCAACTAACCAAATAAAGAGTATCTAAACTCTGACCCTGAAGCCACCAATAAGCTCAAGCGACTGAAAAAACCGCAATGATTTCCTCGGACTAGACCACCAAATCATATGAATCATTATGCCACCAAATTCGGGAGTCCAACACCAAGCACCTAATATCCATATCTAGGGGAATGCACAGTCTGTCCGGCTGCCAAACACCATCCTTCTAGACATCCCTAACCCGCATTCGATATCAAAATTAGAAATCAAATCAAATCAAAGACTATCAAAGATTATATTATTTCAGAAGCATTAAGCGGAGAGTTTTGCCACTTATCAGCTTCTAGTGCTTCTAACCTTAAGTCCAAATTTAAAATATTACTAATTAAGGAAAGGCTTATTTTAACACTCTTTGTAGTATTTTTTGAATTATTTTTATTGGTAAAAAATATTGTAGCTAAGAAATCTTGCTTGGTATTCTAGATTGCCCTATCTACCCACTATCTGCATTAAATCTTCTCTCCACTGCCTATTTTCTGAACACCTCTAATTCTTTTTTTATTTCTCCGACTAATTCACGAACCAAGTTGGAAATACAGCTACATGCATTCATAAAACAAAAGAATTTACATTCCACCCAATAAACCCAAGGCCCGGCTTTATGAATCCCTTCTCTCCTAAACCTAACAAAGAGCTAGCTCCTATTCTCATTCATACTTTCAAACCCTAATGAGCACTCTTTCTCCTTCTCGCATTCTATCTCACTCCGCCGAATGACGCTACCGATTCCCTAGAGCATGCGCATCCCTTCACCATATCCGAGCTATCCTTCATGCACCATTCATGGCTATTGGCTGTTGCTTGGATTTGGCCAATGGTTCTTCAATGAGGTTTGTTAGGGCTTGATGATTACAATAGCCCTTTCCTATCTGGTAACAATTACTAAGCCCTAGCTCTCATATGGCTTCAACGCTCAATAAATACTTGAATGTTGCATTTACAATATTTTTCCTTCATTCCTTCCTTTGATCCTTCTTGCATCTTCTTCTTTACTCATACCGTTGCTTTTTCTTCCGTCATTACACAAGAGAGCCTCATTTTTTTTTTCTTTTTTACAATTCCTTTAATTCGGGAATTTAGGGTTTTGGTTGTTTTTCTAGGGCTTTAGTTGATTGTGGGGGAATCTATGTTTGTGCATAGGTTAAGGGCATAGTGAAGCAGCTTGCTTTACTGGGGAAATAATGGCTGTCATCAATTTGCTGATAATACAACTCAGTTATACACTTCAAGCCAATGACCGAAAGGTAGCATATTTTGTTATTTAATTAAAATTTCTTTAGGTGAGGAATTGCTACCTAATATTATCTTTTGTGTTTAGGGACATCTCAAATGCTGATTCGTTAACCTGATTTGTTACTATTTGGATTTTTTATGTCTGATTTATTTTATTAATTGGTTACATAAGCTTATTGCAAGTTAATTGGTTTTTTTCATTCTGAACTTATTTTGATACATGCTTTTTCTTTGATTCTGATATACTTCCATATGAAGTTTAAGGGTTCAATAAATCATGGTTTCCAGTTAATGACTATCTTTATTTGTAATTATGGTTGCTTTCCTAATTCTATATCTAAGTAGATGCTTCATGCATTTTTCTTTTTATTATTGCATATAAAGCCTATTGAACGAAGTCAAATGGCTTGGGACCAAGCATATGGGATGGGACACCTTTACTTATAGTCAGCCAGGTTTGCACCTCCTCTATTCTTCTGCTCTATTTTCTTTTTATCCTCTTATTTATGTATATATTTTTTGTTTATTTTGGGTAGCATTGTAACATGGTTCCTTCTAGCAATGTAATATCCTTTGTTTTCTTTGTAACTATTAATGAATATTAATCCTTATGTGGGTGGGATTCAACCCTCTTGAGAGTATGATATGGTTACTAATATATTAAACCATACTATATGACTGCGCATGTACTGAATGTATTCTTGATCAATATTGAATATTTTTAATTTATCTGCAAGTTAGATTTTCAAACAGACCCAAATACACTTCAAACGGTTTGTATCCCATTGTGTACAAAATTGTGTGAGATAGTGCAGTGGAATATGTTGCATAAGAAAAAGAAAAAATTATACTGTTCTTGAACTTAGATACTTATTTGTACTTCTCGCTGTCTTCTTTGAAGTGCTGTTCCGATTCGTTAATAATCAGATGACATGAAGCCAGTGTAAGAAAATATGTCTCATGTGCCATTAAATATGTGTCTTATTTTATTGGTTTAATAAGTAAATAATAAAATTAATAGAAGAGAAGTAATTAAGGTAGTTACCAACTTGATGGAAGTTGGTTTTTCTAAAAGTGTTATATCCCATTAACTGGTCCTATTCTTACCATTGAAGTCTCTTCTCATTTTTTTTCCCATCACTAATGAAAGAAGAGAGTAAGGAGAAGGTCAACGAATAGAAATTCGGTTTTTGGACAATTCAATCTTCTTAGTTTGCTTTTCATCATCTTCATTGTGGATCAAGGTATGTTCTTGGACTCCATAAATTATTGTACGTGAGAATCATGAATTTCAAGATCCTTTTATTTTGATATGATGATAGTTTATGAAGAATTATGAACTTTAGAAACAATAATTTATGTGTGCTATCAGAGCATTGTTGTGAAATTTGTGATTCTCCATGAATGATTATTGTTTACCCAATTTCCATGAACCCTAAACTATGAGATTGGGAATTTTTTGGGGTCTTTCCGCTGCATTGATGAATTGAGAGAGAAATCATGTTTATGATATTCTATGTTCTCTTATGAAAGTTTATGTTCATTTTGCAATATATTATCAAATTATATGAATTTGTTGTTACAAAATGAAGAATTGGACTCTAAAATGAAAGTTACGCAAGTTCTTTGTTGCAAGTTCGCTGTGTATGTTCAACATTAATATGACATTTGCAAATGCTTTCAAAATGAAATTTGTTTCAACATTAACGTGATATTTGTTTCACTGTTACGAATGTTTTCTGGATCAAGTTGCAAGATTCTTGAAATCGATGCTTTTGTGAAATCATCATTAACGTGAAAACATGAAATATTTGGATTTGGAATTATTGTATGTGAGATTTGTTAATCACCAAAGTGGTCAAATCTGAAAGTTGTTTAATAATTCCAAATTCATGATGTTTTATTTCAATTACTCATAGAATGGATGCTAAATAATAGTTATTTGTGTATGAGTAAATTGAAGTTCATTGTTATAAGGCATTTAAGGATCGCCCAAAGGTTGATTAATTGTTCTTATAATTATTGAACATGATTGTTGGTAGTGTAATTCCACTATTAGTTTTATTTATATATCCAAAGATAATAATTATTTCTAGTTAGTGCATGTATCATTTCCAAATAATGTTTAAATTTATTAACATCATTATGTTTATTGTATGTTGATGTATCACCCAAAGAAGAGCATTGATGTACATTGAATGTTTAAATATTTGTTATCTGAATCTATATGGTATGTTATTTTATGACTCAAAGCATTAATGTTAAGCATGTGTTAATTGCAGTAACTATCCCTATATCATTACATTCGCATGCTACATCTGTTCCAATTTTTAATGGGCTGAATTTTTCTAATTGGTGTAAACAAGTCCAATTCCACCTTGGTGTATTGGATCTTGATTTAGCACTACAAGTTGACAAACCTGCTGCTATTATTGATGATGGTAGCAATGAAGAGAAAGCCCATTATAAAGCTTGGGAAAGGTCAAATAGACTAAGCTTGATGTTCATACAAATGAGCATAGCAAATAACATCAAATCTGCTCTTCCCAAAACTAAAAGTGCTAAAGAATTTATGAAATTTGTGGAAGAAAGCTCCCAAACTGCTGATAAGTCTCTTGCTAGGACATTAATGACTACTTTAACCACCATGAAGTTTGATGGTTCTCGTAGTATGCATGAGTATGTCATTGAAATGACAAACATTGTAGCAAGACTTAAGTCATTGGGAATGGTGGTGGATGAAAATTTCCTTATGTTATTTATTTTGAACTCATTACCATTTGAGTATGGTCCTTTCCAAATGAACTATAACACCATGAAGGATAAATGGAATGTGCATGAACTGCACAGTATGTTAGTTCAAGAGGAAACCAAACTTAAGGATCAGGGAAACCACTCCATTCATTATATGAACCATCAGGGAGTTGGAAAGAAAGTTGAAAAGAAACATGGAAAGGGAAAAGGGCCATTAAAGACTACTGAGTCCTCTTTCAAGATCCAAAAGAAAGAATCAAAGAACAAATGTCATTTCTGCAGGAAATCTGGACACTTCCAGAATGATTGCCCGAAGAGGAAGGCTTGGTTCGAAAAGAAAGATATTAGGCTTAATGCTTATGTATGTTTCGAATCAAATTTAACTGTAGTTCCCCATAATACATGGTGGATTGATTCTGGATGTACAACTCATGTTTCTAATACGATGCAAGGATTCCTTACAACTTGAACCATAAGCCAAAATGAAAAGTGTCTACATGGGCAATGGAGAGAAAGTTCCAGTGGAAGCTGTCGGGACTTATCGTTTAATCCTAGACACTGGACATCATTTAGATTTGTTTGAAACCTTTTATATGCCTAGTATTTTTAGAAATTTGGTTTCTTTGTCTAAACTTGATGTAGCTGGATACTTTTTTAAGTTTGGTAATGGTTGTTTTAGTTTGTTTAAGCATACTTGTATGATTGGATCTAGTATACTTTGTGATGGTTTATATAAATTGAAATTAGACAGTTTGTATGCTGAAACACTTATGACCCTACATCATAATGTTGGAACTAAACGTAGTTTAGTGAATGAACGTTTTGCTCACTTGTGGCATAAACGATTGGGTCACATTTCCAAATAAAGAATGGAAAGGTTGATAAAGAATGATATCCTTCCAGATTTGGATTTCACTGATCTTAACATTTGTGTGGATTGTATCAAAGGAAAGCAAACAAAACACACAAAGAAAAGAGCCACAAGAAGTACCCAGCTTCTTGAAATTATACACATTGATATATGTGGGCCTTTTAATGTAAATTCTTTCAATAAAGAAAAATACTTCATCACTTTTATTGATGATTATTCACATTATGATTATTTCTATCTGCTGCATGATAAATCTCAAGCAGTAAATGCCTTGGAAATTTATGTGAATGAAGTTGAAAGGCAGTTAGACAAAAAGGTGAAAATTGTTGGATCTGATGGTGGTGGTGAGTATTTTGGAAGATATGATGAAATTGGACAACACCCAGGTCCATTTGCTAAATTCCTAGAAAGGCATGGCATACGTGCTCAATACACAATGCCAGGTACACCAGAACAGAATGGTGTATCAGAAAGGTGTAAGAACATTAATGGATTTATGCTTTAAAAACTGCCATGTATTTGTTGAACAGGGTTCCTAGTAAAGCAGTTCCAAAAACTCCTTTTGAGTTATGGACTAGTAGGAAACCTAGTTTAAGGCACCTACATGTTTGGGGATGCTAGGCAGAAATAAGGGTCTATAGTCCACAAGAAAAGAAACTGGATGCATGAACAATCAGTGGATATGTCATTGGTTATCCAGAAAAATCTAAAGAGTATAGATTTTATTGCCCTACCCATAATACAAGAATTGTTGAAACTGGAAATGCTCGGTTTATTGAAAATGGTGAGACTAGTGGGAGTGAAGCTTCACAAAATGTAGAGATTAAGGAAATTAGAGTACAAGTTCCTCTTTCTTGTGCTTCTAGCTCTAGACTTGTTGTTCCTCATGTTGTTGAACTGCATAACAATCAAGAAGAACAACAAGTTATTGATCCCATGGTTAACAATGAGCCAATAATAGAACAACCACAGGAAATAGCATTGAGAAGATCTCAAAGAGAAAGAAAATATGCTATTCCGAATGATTATGTAGTTTATCTACATGAGTCAGAAAATGACTTTAAGTGTTGATGATGATCCAGTTTCTTTTTCCCAAGCCATGGATTGTGATAATGCTGATAAATGGTTAGATGCCATGAAAGATGAGCTTAAATCAATGGAACATAATGGTGTATGGGACCTTGTGGAATTACCTGAAGGGTGCAAGAGAGTTGGGTGTAAATGGGTCTTTAAGACTAAATGCGACTCTCATGGTAACCTTGAATGCTACAAGGCTCGTCTTGTTGCCAAGGGTTTTACTTAGAAAGATGGCATTGATTATAAGGTGACATTCTCACCAATTTCCAAGAAAGATTCTTTCAGGATTATCATGGCTTTGGTAGCTCATTATGACTTAGAGTTGCATCAAATGGATGTGAAAACTGCTTTTCTAAATGGGAATTTAGAGAAAGATGTTCACATGGATCAACCAATGGGGTTTTTAGTCAAAGGCAAAGAACACATGGTGTGTAAACTTAAGAAATCAATATACATACTCAAACAGGCTTCCCACCAATGTTATCTCAAGTTTAATGATCCTTTGGATTTAAGAAAAACACTATTGATCAGTGTATATATCTAAAGGTCAGTAGGAGTAAGTTCATATTTTTGGTCCTGTATGTTGATGACATCTTGCTTGCATCTAATGACCTTGGTCTATTAAGTGAGACTAAGAAGTTTCTCTTTACTAGGTTTGAAATGAAAGATATCGGTGAGGCAAGTTATGTGATTGGAATAGAAATATTCAGGGATAGATCACAAGGACTGTTGGGCTTGTCTCAAAAGGCATATATCAATAAAGTCTTAGAGAGATTCAAAATGGGAAATTGCTCAGCATCACCGGTTCCAATTCAGAAATGAGACAAATGTAGCCTCATGCAATGTCCACAGAATGATTTGGCAAGAAAATAAATGGAAGAAATTCTGTATGCATCTATTGTTGGGAGTTTGATGTATGCTCAAACATGTACTAGGCCCGATATCAGCTTTGCAGTTGGTATGCTTGGTAGATACCAGAGTAACCCTGGATTGGATCATTGGAAAGCTGCAAAGAAAGTTTTAAGGTATTTGCAAGGGACGAAAGATCACATGCTTACTTATAGGAGATCTGATCATCTTGAGGTGATTGGATATTCATATTCAGATTTTTCCGATTGTGTAGATACAAGAAAGTCCACATTTGGGTATTTGTATCTTTTAGCCGGAGGAGCAATATCATGGAAGAGTGCGAAGCAGTCAGTTATTGCTACTTCCACCATGGAGGCTGAATTTGTGGCATGCTTTGAGGCCATGGTTCAGGCTAAGTGGCTGCGAAACTTTATTTCAAGGCTTGGAATAGTCGACAGTATTGCCAGATCGCCGAAAATTTATTGTGATAATTCTGCAGCAGTCTTTTTCTCTAAAAATGATAAGTATTCTAAGGGTGCTAAGCATACGGAATTGAAATACTTTGACATTAAAGAAGAAGTACAGAAACATAGAGTGTCAATAGAACACATTAGCATCAACCTTATGGTTGCTGATCCATTAACAAAAGGGTTGTCGCCCAAAACATTTAGTGCACATGTTGAAAGAATGGGCGTTGTTGCCAAATAGGCATTATTGTGTATATTATGATGTTGTTTGTGTTTTATGTACTTTGACATTTTGAGCTCATGAATAGATGTTTCTGCGTTACCTGTTTCCGAGTTTGTATACATGATAGAGTCGGAAAAATGATAATAGATTTGTCTTTGATAAAGGCATTATTGTTGGACCAATAATATTATGTGCTTCTCACTCATAGATCATGTTAAGGATGAGACTAACCTTGTAGTACATGGAAGGGACTATGTCAGTTAAATGATGTACAACCGCCATGACTCATTTTAGTTTTATTCTAGATCATGATGAATGATGTAGCAAGTGTAATTGCTTAATGCGCACTATGATAGTTATATTTATTGAACCATAAAGTGAAATAATGACACATGAGCCAAGTGGGAGAATGTAAGAAAATATGTCTCATGTGGCATTAAATATGTGTCTTATTTTATTGGTTTAATAAGTAAATAATAATAAAATTAATAGAAGGGAAGTAATTAAGGTAGTTACCAACTTGATGGAAGTTGGTTTTTCTAAAAGTGTTATATCCCATTAATTGGTCCTATTCCTACCATTGAAGTCTCGATGTTGGGCTAAGTAGAGATCTGTAGTTCTTCAAGCCCGAAAATATCATCAAAGAGAACCGAAGGGTCACCTACCCAACCATGTACAAGTGTGACAATTTTTCTGTTAAGTGTTACTGAAAGCTCCAATTTTGTTCTGATTCCTCACTTTACTGCAGTAGTTGCTACTCTACTCGCTTAATATGTCAATTAATTTATAGGCACTTTTACATGTAGCTATGTATCCTTTTTTCTCCCTAAAGCAGGAGTCACTCCCCTCCATAACCCTCCGGGGATGACCATTTTTAGCAAGCTTCTACTGGAAAAATGCACGTAAGTCTTATTATTGAGTTGATCTTGATGAGGCCTCTAACAACATGTTGCAACAACAATCTAAATGTTAGCTCTTTGTAACTCTTTTATGACTAATTTGATCATGAATTTGTGGGGTATATAAGTAAGTTTTTGAAATGTGATTATACCCCTTTACTGTTAATTTTTGCATAGGCAAAATTAAAAGCTGATAGTGTCTTCTCAACATCATGTGATACTTCTCTTTTGTATCCAACAAAAAGGGGCGATATGCATGGAGGAGAATATGTGCAAATATGTGGCACAGAACATGAATATACATGTATGCTTATTTATTTATTTATTTATCACATTATATATGTATGCTTCTCAATAACTTACTAGGATGTCGTTTTCATGGGCATTGGCATAGGCTTTGTCTAAGATGTTGACTGTTGATGAGCTATTGTATTTAAAAGAGTAGTTTGCACCTTTAGAGCCAAACAAACATGGCATCATTAGCCTGGAAAATGTCAAATAGGTTAGTTTAGCTTCGAATTCCTTTTATATAATTCTTTAAGAGGATGGTGTTTGTCATCTCACAATTTGTGCTGGTCAGGCCTTGATGAAAAATGCTACAGATGCTATGAAGGAGTCATGCATTCCTAACTTTTTTGCATTAGTAAGTGCTATAATTTAATTGTAGAATGCTTCTATAAATGATTCAAATAGCATTTTCTACCTATAGTGTTTATTGAAATGAATGAATTTGGGTGGCAGCTTATTAATGCATTACAATATTGAAGGATGGATTTTGATGAGTTATGTGCAACTGCATTTGGTGTTCATCAACTTGAAGCACTTAGTGGGTGCATACAACTTTCTGTATTTTATCATTTTAATACTTCAATTGGGGATAGTTTTGGTGCCATGTAGTCAAAAGACTCCATTTCATTCAGTAACCGTTTGGAAGTATCAACAAGTATAGGTACTATACTGGGCACATACCGGTGTGGTGGGAGAAGTGTGATAAATAGAATATTAATGCTGAAGTGGAGTTGCTAATAGGTCTAGCTTTGCTAAATATGGTTTCTAAGGATGCTACTTTATGTTGTGTTGTGTGTGATATGTGATTTGTTTGAAGACTGCCTCGTTGTCACAGCAGCAGAAGCGTCATACCAAATAAGGAAGAACATATAATGTTATACTTTCTATAGTATGCAGGTGCTGCAACAATTCAGTGATGCATTCTGCAGGGTCAGGATATATGCTTTTGCCTGCTCCCCCTTGATTTCCTGTTAGGTGGGCAACTGACTTGCTTGGAGCTCTGTCAATAGAGAAGATTTTGTGAAAGCTATTTTCTATGATCGAAGCTGAAATCGCTGCACTCAGGGCCATGTTGTAGTTCTTAACTCAGAATATTGGGTGTTCAAATTCTGATTTGGAAGTGCTACAAACTCCACAATTCGGATAGCTAATCAAAAGGAAGATTGGATGTTAATGGGGATCTGCGGTTTGTTTGTAACCAGTTTCTAAATGGGAGACATGAGTTCGGATAGATCATATCTATGTTAATAAAAATTGTAGCAGTAGTGAAAAAGTGAGTAGCTTATGATGTTGGCTGAATATGGGACGAGAAGCATTCAATAAGAAAGGCTAATAATGGTGTATCTTTGTCAGTTTAAAGAAATGGTATGCCGACATTCACGCTGGAACTTCAATCTCCTCAGATTTCTAAGTTTTTCTGCTTATGCAGAAAACTAGGGGGTCGACTATTGCTGGGTAGAAAAGAAGAAGATAATATGGTCACATCATAAGATTGGGATTATGAGGAGTCTGCTGGTTGGATGGCTCTACATAATGACCAGAGCATGATGCTGTGATGGTGGTTGCTATATTTTGCATAAGTAACTGAAGATACTGAAGTGGTTGGATGCATATGTTCGATAGGCCCTTATTTTGTCTTTTGCTTTGGTATTTTCTATTATATCCATATGCTTTGATATGGGAACATGAATATTTTAAATTTTTTCCACACATTTTAAATCTTAAAATATTCTTATTGTAGATTTGTATCTTACAATTATATATGCTAAGTTAAATATTTCACATTTTAGTTAGAAAAATTACTTATTTTTGAATAAATAAAATATTGCCAATTTAAAGGTTTTGAAGGAACAGAGGACGGAGAATTTTTTGGATTCAAGGTGATAAAGAATTTTATAAAGCCTTTCAATTTATGTTTTCATGATAGTTAAAATAAGCATTAGAATAATATTTTTATTAATATTGATACCTTAATTGGGTAATACTAAAATTATACATTTGATGGTTGTACTAAGCAAGTACATTACAAGATATTAACTTACCTACCTTATGATTATTAACAATTTAACAAATTTAAATAATAAATTATATATATATATATATTTATAATCTTATGACATAATTTTTATTTTTATAACTTTGATAATAAAATAACAGTTTAAGTTATTAGTAAGTAATTTTTTTACACTATATTTACTCCATGTAAAAGGAAAATATTAGCAGTGTTCGTGGTTCGGTTTGGTTCGGTTTTGGAGGAAAAACCAACCGATCCAAACAATAAATTTTATTTCGATTTGGTTTGGTTCGGTTTGAATACAATTGAGAAATTGAACCAAACCAAACCAATTTAAATCGGTTTGAATTGATTCGATTTTTAGTTTTTTAATAAAAAATTTTATAAAGTGTAAAAAATAAATTTTATTTTGAGTAAACTAAAAGAATTAATCAATAATTACAAATTTAAAATATTGAGTTAAGATGTAATAAGAATATTTGAATAATTCTAGTATCATAATATTGTAGAATATATTTACATGTATATTTGTAAAAATATAGATATAGATAAGTAATATATAATATGTAATATATCTTATATGCATATATAATTATTAATGTATAATATATTATCGGTTTAGTTCGGTTTGGTTCGGTTTTAGAAATTAAAACCGAAAATCGAACCGATCCGATCGGTTTTTATAAAACAAGAACCAATTAAAACCAATTTATTTCGGTTTTAATCGATTTTCGATTTTTTTGGATCGATTTTTGGTTTTAATTCAGTTTGGATCGATTTTGAACACTCATAGAAAATATTATTAACCCTTTGATAATTAAAAATAACAAGGATTTAATGGCTTGAAAAAGTATGGGAAGAGAAATTTTACAAGGTCTTTATAATTTTGGCTACAAGTTAATATTAAAATTATAATACTCATATGACAAAAGAAATTAGCTATAAAACAGTTTTCTTACTAATATTGATACACCAAATGGTTGATATCAAACATATGTTATATGGATGAAACGAATATTTAAATTTCAGGAGCAATGTTTAATATATGTTATAATTATTAAGAGTTTAATTTATGTGTACTGATAGTATTGATAGTATAAAATTTTTCTGTATTGTCATCCAATCAAAATCTTCTATTTGCATGATCATTCAAGTAGTGAATAATTATGTCAAAGAGTTTTACTGATATGACAATTTATGATTGGATGTCTGTGTAAAAAAATTTTATATTGACAATGTATTTAAATTAAATCCAATTATTAATATTCAATACACTGGTAATTATTTATCTACCATATAATTATTATTGATTTATATTAAAATATATAACTAATAGTCATATAATTTTTATATTATAAAAATAATAATACTTTAAGTTTCAATAGGAAATGATACTTTCATTTTAATAAATAAAATACTATAGATAAAAAAGCTTGAAGAAATAGAGGATGAGAAATTTTATACGGTCTTTTAACTTATACTACAAGTTAATAAAAATATCATAGATCTAATAGTTTGAAAAAGTAGGTAATGAGCAATTTTATAAGGGTTTTTACAACTTATACAATAAGTTTATATTAAAATTTTATTTAAATTAATGATAGTTGCATGACCAAAAAAAAATTATTATAAAATTATTTTATTACTAATATTGATACCTCAAATAGATGATATCAAACATGTACTTTGCATAAGAGAACCTAACATGTACATTACATATGTAATGATCTACATACATTATAATTATTATGAATTTATATTAATTTTTAATTAACAAATTATGTTTATATATCTTAAATCTTATAATAATTAATTTTTCTAACTTTGGTATTAGATATTTCAGTCTTCAATAAACAATGTTACTTATATTTTCTTATTAATAAAAATACCATGAATTTAATAAATTAAAAAAACAAATGATGGAGAATCTGATAAAGTATTTATAACTTATATTTCAAATTCATATTATTTTAGAAAATAACACTCACCGCTCATATGACAAAAGTAATTAGTCAGAGATAGATTTTCTTACTAATATTGCATCTCAAATTGATGAAATCAAAACATATACATTTAATGAATGATCTCAATTATGGACATTATATAGGTAATAATTTACATATCTTATAATTATTATTAATTTATATTTTATATAATAATTTACATACCCTAAATGCCACTAAAAATTCAAATTTTTTTCCATTTTAATTTTTGTATCATTCCCGTTCATCGCATGGATTACTATAAGTATGCATAAAAATTGGCATAAAGTCAAATAGCCTCCTTGCTGGGAGCCAATTCGGGAACCAGAAGGACTCATCTCCCCTGCCAAGACGCAAACGGAAGCCATCACGAAGCAATGCAAATTCAAACATTCAAATAACGGCAATTTTACAGTGCCCGCGAACTTGACCGGGCATTAATGCCGATTGAAGTGGTTCAACACAATTGCCATATGACCCTGCTATTTAACAGCAAAAATGAAATGTAAAAACAGAAAAAAAATGAAAATAAAAACTATGGAATTACAATCTAAAATAAGTTCTTTTATTTTTAAACCCTAATCCTAGTTACTAAACTGGCGGTAGTTTTACTTTTTCACTGCTAATTAACAGGGACGCCTAGTTCCGTTTCTTGTAGTATTTTCCTCTAAGTTCATGAACCCAGGAATCTAATAGCGTAATTAACACCTTAAGCACGCTTACATTTTGGTGTTGAATCAACTTTCATGCCTTTTGATCACTTCTAAGGTTGGTTTATAAAATGAAACTATGCCATACTTATGAAGGAAAAACAATTAAAATAGGATCAAAACGGTCCATCTGGCACCAAAAAGTGGGTCTGTACGAACTGGTGTAAAAACTAACTCTCCATTTCAATTTCACACATTTTGATCACTCCCAGTAATTGGGCATTCATATATAGAAACTTAATCTAAAGTGAATTTGGACAATTTTTATGATTGAGAGAAGACAGAAATGGAAGAAAATGACACATATTTCATGTCAAAACGGATCTGCAAACCCGGTTCTTGATCCAATATAAGTTTTATGATGTTGATCATTAATGAAGGTATGGTTTCTTCTCTGGAAGAATATTTGAATCAAGAAACACAACCAATCATGCAATTCATATTTTCCACCGGCCAACCAAAAAAATAAAAATCTTATCAACTAGTTCAGTACAAGTTCATGGAAAAAAAATCAATTCCCAGAATGTTCATATTTATCCCACAAATAGAGCTCATGCAAAAGAAAATGACTAGCTCACCCTCAAAATCAACATCATAATGCAAGTACGGGACCCACGCCATTTGTTACATATTTACTCAAATAGTTAACCCACTTCGTATGGTATCTAGATCTACCCTGCATGAAGGCACATAATATATCTACGGTTACATAATAACATGTAACAATTTATTATCATTCTATGAATATATTTAAATTAAAATCAATCCATGGTCAAATAGCCAGGCTTCCAAATTGATAAAAAAACTTAAGATGGCTATAATATTATACAACCACAGACTTGCATGAAAACATGAAAACAAATATAGACTAAATCAAACATAGACGCGTGCACATGAAGTTTTACACATACACATTAAGACTCATACTCGATTGAATTCTAATGAGTGTATCTCAAATTTATGTGTAGAGAATTGGGTCCTAAATCATGCATCTATGATACCATCCGTAAGATAAAATTCTCATACTCTAATAACACCCAAAATCAAGATATATGAATTTAGAAAACCAAAAATAGAAAGCACAGACATGTACCTTTTAAGATATTTGATACAAGGAAGAATTCCTTTTAAAAATTGTGGAAGGTATACATACACATGTGTGTATGTTAAGAACATGATCTTCTCCATTATCTCCCTTCGAATTGAATGAGACAATATGAGGCAATAGTAAGTAAACAAACAAAGGGTGTCCAGTCTTGTAAGATATATACATGTATATAGAGGGAGTAGTAAGGGGACCTATTCTTTATGAAAAATTGTCTTATTCCACCAATTATAGGCCAAGCAACTGGACTAACACACACACATATAAGCACACTAACATATTTGGGCCCAAAGCCCAAATTGTGATTTTCAATGATCTATTATTTGATTAAAAATAATAATTATATAGTTATAAATCTCAGGAAGCATTATGTCACCGTTCAACCAATTTTATAAATAAATCAATAGAAGTCCAATAGCTTCCAACAAATAGGTGATAGCAAGGTCGTGTGGCGCAGCAATACAGCAATGCAAGACAGTGGTTGGGCATGACTATTGGAGTGATGACAGCTTCGTGATAGTTTAGCGGTGAGGAGACGTGAGCATGGCGTGAGTTATGTGAGCGGTGGTGGTTTGTGTTGTAGCCATGTTATGGTGGTTTGATGTCATCGGGGCAGTGGTCTAGTCTGCAGTGGATGATGGAGTTGGCTACCCAACCATCTTGTGCTTTTCGTTGTTGATGAAAGTTAAATTCATTTCAAACCCTAATCCTTATTTTCTCTCTTCTTTTTTTCTCCAGTCTTCTCTTATGTGAGTATTGTTGAGGGAGGTTGCTATTATTCTTCTTTGGTGGTAGCTCTTCCATTTTTCTTTTCTTTCTATTGCTTAGGTTTTATGTTTTTGTTCCCCCTTTATGGGGTTTTCGCTAGCCCCTTTGTGAATATTTTTGTTGTCCCTTTTTATGGGTGTTTTGATTCCTTTTTGTGGATATTTCTATTTTGATACTTTTACAAATGACAGAGATGTTTAAATCTATTTTGAAAGGAGGTGCGACACTTTCTTCAAGTTGCAACATTGTTAAAATGTTGGTCTCTGTTGTGAAAAATGCTTAGACATAGATAGTCTTCGGACAAGGAATAAAGTTACATATCATTTTAGTTCAGAATATACAATATATTTGTCTCTTATTAAATTTGGATATGATATATTTTTTTTCATTTTGTAAGCACCATTAGACTTGATTATGAATGAAATTTTCTTTCCAATAAAAAAAAAACCATCTTGTGTTTATATAGTTCTAAAAATAATTAAATAAGATATACGATACCAAAATTATATTTCTTAGTATAAACTCTTTAATCTTTACTATATTTTTCCTCATCTGTCTGCTTTTAAAATTAAGACAACTTGATATATTAAATTAGTTATATATTTAATTAGTATATATCATTGGTATAAAAAAAATTAAAATTACGTGAGATATTAAATTTATTAAATAATGTGATAATATATTATTAAATGATTGTTAAAAACTTTTTATGCTAACAATGTTCTTAAAATACTCAATGTATTAAGAAAAATTTGCAAAAAAAAAAAAAATTTAATAGTTAGATCTAAATAATTATATTAAATAACTTTTTTCTATTGTAGTTTTTAGAAATTCCATTACAGTGTCATGAATCAGCCGCCTAAAAGCTATAGAAGCAATTATCCACAACATAATTACAAAGGAACATACAGATAGGACTTTGGAAAGACGGATAATAAATATCAACAATTTTTAATTACGAAAAAAAAATGCATTACAGAGAAATGAAAAAATACGACTAGACTGATTGAACAACAATCAAACTTTACCCTGCTAGATAAAATTGACTCCATCGATCTACCTATGTGGAAAAGGGTTGACTACTCACGTGGCAGATTAACTATGGAAAAAATGAACTTAAGTGACAGAGTTACGATAAATAAACTCATTTTGCGTGGAATACCAAGTCGATTCGAATTTCATCTGTTATTGGATGGGGTATAGGTTTAATTCAAGTAAAGTCTACACCTCATCAAATGGTAAATAGGGTATGAATTGATACGGTATCCTATACAGAATGAATTTACCAAATGTTTCTTAAAGTAACATGATTAATTCAGAGAGCAGCGCATGTTTTTTTATCCGAGAAATATTTTTTGTATCACTGGAATAGGTAGACATCTTGGATACTCAGAAATAAAAAAGAGAAAAAAATTATAAAAGAAAATAAAAAGAGTGAAATGATTATTGGACAGAGAAAAAGCTGAGAAAAAATTTTGGGATTTGAAATTTTGGATATGTACAAATAACATAACCCTTTTTATCCGTTTTGTTTAGATGGGAGACCCGATGTCACTTTGCTCTAAAGTGGAGAAATACTTGCAACAATTTCTCTCTAAAGTGGGCTTCTAGCCTGCACAAAAATCTACCGATGTAAGAAACCTCACAGTTGATGATGTAAAAGATTAGAAAAGAAAAACAGCAAACAGGAGGTTGAATCAACATGCCTTGTAGCACATTTGTAATATATTGTTTCTGGAGAGTTATAGGTGCATGCATTAGCAAACATTCTTTTGACATCCACAACAAAGATCTCAAATGTGACATAATTTTGCTCTGATTTCACCTTTAGTCATTGTCTTCAAATTTGCACTTACATTACGAATGTAGTAAAGACATCAAGACTATGCTTCTAGACATAGGTGAATCTAACAAGGAATATATAAATCCTTCTTATACCCATTGGATCATTAATGATGTCATTCAGGAACATCCCGTGCATCAACTGGTTCCTTGAATGGCCAAGCATAAGCATGATCGTGCATTGACTACTTAAAAGATAAATCAGACTATAAGAATTCAATTCTCAACCATGTATGGTTTCTGTTCTCATGCATATTTTCAAGATGTCATTAGCTAGGAAGAAGGATCTGTTTATCAATGGTCTCATAGAATATGCAGCATTTTCAGTTTATTATACTGAAACCGAAATCAAAATTAATGAAACTTAAAGTCAAGGTGAAGGACATCTAAGCAACTTGCCTTCAAAAGTGAACACATAAACGCTGTCAAATGTTTTTGATTTGTAGCACTGTCCGTAGAATTGCTTGGACTTCTGAATCGTGAATGGCCCTACTGATCAGCAGTCCATCCAGCCTCTCCTGTTATTGCATTCATCCATTCACCATAAATATTGATCAGAAAATTATCAGACAAAGGTAATACATAAATATAACAAGAATTTTTACATAAATTTTATCTTAGTGTGGGATCAAACTTAATAAACAATGAGGACGAAATATATGTATATCTATATATTACTAAAAAAAACTCAAGACTTAATGGGGGCATATGCCCCCAAATTTGTGTATGTGCATCCGCCCCTGCAGACAAATTATGCAAAAATAAACCATCTCACTCATAATAACATTATGGGTCAAATCTTGACAACATCCCAGTTAATAAACAAATCTGATAAACAATGTGACAGTTTGACAAATTTACACTAAACCATCCCAAAAATGCATAGTGAACTACTTTCATATCTTTAATAAATCACAGAATTTTCTATTTATGATTTTTTCTATATATATATGTAGGAGGCACAGTTTTTCGCATGGATCTCTACTTTGAAAAAAGAACAAAAAAGTTGTGATTCCACATCCATGTTTTGCTTAGGTTTACAAATTAGATGGTTCATGCTCCTTTAAGTGATTTTTTTTTCTTAATATCGTTTTTTTTTTTTCCGGTGAATGTTCCTTCAAGTGATTTCAAACATGTTCAAACAATTTGATTTCCATTTCAAGAAATCTTTTCACCACACTACAAACTTTATAAGAATTCAAAGAGAATTGCAACGCAAAACAATATCTCTTTTATGGAACAATATTATAATAAGAAAAAAAGGAGATATGTTGGTAAGAAAGTCTAATATAATTCAATGCTATAATTTATTGTTGGATTTTACTATAGAATATAAATTTAATAACGAATTACATTATATAACATAAATAATAATTATAAAAAAATAAATATTTATATTAAAATAATTGTAAAAATGAAAAATATTATTTTGAAATTTCTATTGAGCATAATAAGATATTTTAAAGAGAAAATTCTATAAAATCACTTCATATAACAACTCATTATTGCAAACATAGTTTGTTTTATTATAGAATCTCGACTTTTTTAAGTAAGCAGGGACAACTTTTAAAATAAAAGTGATTCTATTTCTGTCTCCTTCCTCTTTATGTCTTATCCTAGTAAAGTAATTTAAGAAAATGCTCAGAACTATTCCATATAAAATCTCATTAGTGCAATTTATTTTCTAAGAAAATATACTTTTCATTTTTAAGTGAGAATTGAATAACTAAAAAAATGACTTTTTTTTATCCCTAGTAATTTTAAATAGCAAATTCACGTAAACATTCTAAACAACAACTCATTATTGCAAATATAACTCATTTATGTATTTACAATTTTTAGATGATGAGTAAACAACTCATGTAAGAAATGTAATCTTGCTTATTGTTTTTGCTTTAGCTTTTTGGCAGATTGACAATCTATCAATCTATCATTTATATATATTATATCGTTATTTCTATCAACATGTATTTTTTTTATTAATTCAATATTGTTATAAAATTAATTTTATTAATTGAATTTTTTTATTAATATAAATTTTCACACACATTCTTGTAACCTGTGTAAAAAGAAAAAAAAACATAGTTTTTAATATACTAATTACATATACTAATGAAGAGTTTCAAATAAAATAATTTTATACTTTGCATATAATTTAATTTATTTTCTAAAGTGTTAATCCGTGTTATATATTTATTGTTCTTCCTTGTGTTGTAATTATTATTATTATTATTATTATTATTATTATTATTTTCCAGCGTATTTAGTTTTGTAATGACGATATGATCAATAATAAATTAATCTGAATAATATTTCTATATTATTTCCAAAAAAAATGATCTCTATGTTTTATAAACTTAGTATAATTTGTCTTGGCAAAATAGATCTTTTGATTCCTCAAGTTATTTTTATTTTTCATTTTGATCCTGTAACAAATTTTTGTTTATTTTGGTCCCCTAATTAATTTTTTATTTATTTTGGTCCTCTAATTCTTTATTGTTAAGTAATTTTTTATTCATTTTGACCTTCTAATAGTGAAGATTTATGAAACTAAAATGAACAGAAAATTAATTAAGGAATCAAAATAAACAAAAAAAATTAATAATTAAGGAACTAATATGAGCAAAATACTAGTTAGAGAACCAATACAGAATATAAAAATAAGTTAAGGGACTTAAAGTTATATTTTAACTTTTGTCTTTTTGTCGTGGTTATTATTGACTATTTAAATGGATGAAATTTATTCTTCCTAAATAAATTCTATTTAGGAGGTCATAAATCTTTTATTTTTAATTTTTTTATTCTAAACAGGATTATCATAAAAAGTTTTGAACATGTAAAAAAGGATGAAAGTAAATACATCATGTTATGTGATAAATAGTGGAGGTAGTGATTTATTGAAGAAAGTGATTGAAATTCCTTAAAGATTTGAGTAATACAAGTTTTAAGTTTCTTTGAATTACAGACTTTTGAATGATCACTACTAAAATGTGTTAATTACCGAAGAATTTACCAATGGAAAATAAAGAAAAATTTGAAGATATTAATTTTATCAACGGATTAACCGACGTAAAAAATCCGTTGATAAATGACATGTCCGTAATAAAAAAAATATTATTGACGAATAAAATTCATCGGTGCAAACATAAATACATCGGTAATAATAGCATAAAAAATGCCACTAACAGAATAACACCGATATATTTTTTATATATACTGACAAGTTATCCATCAATAAGTTTAAAAATAAAATATTAATTGTAAATTTTACGTCAGTAAAATAAAATTATTTATTTTTAAAAAATATTTATTAATTTTTTAATTGTTAAAAAATATAATTATAAATAATTTAAGTTTTTTATTATTTAAATAAAAAATTTTAATTTTTTGTTTTAAATATAGAAGAAATTAAAAATACTATTAATTAAATAAAATTATAAACAATATCATTCAAAAATATTTATAATAAAATTCTAAAAAAAAAACCTAAAATCTACGAATACAGTTCATAATCAGTATTCGAGATGTCGTCGTCATCATCGTCATCTTCGACTCTGAATAGAGATGACAGAACGGACTCAACCCATCAGGTTGACCCACTAAACCCACAAAAAATAATGGATTGGGTTGATGTATTTGGCCAACCAAAAATTTTTGAGCCGCCTAACCCGCCCCGCCTAACCTGTGAGCTTTAGCGGGTCGGGGCAAGTTGGCCTGTCGCGCTAAACTTGCCACTTTTTTTTTAGGTTCAAGAGTAATTTTAAAAATAATTTTAAATTTTTATTATAAATTATATTGTTATTATACTTTTATTAATTTGTAAACTTTATACTATAGACTTTATATTATAAATTTGTAATTAATTATTATTTATAAACTTATTTATATACCTTAATTAGTTTATTATATTTATATTTGAGTTAAATTTGGATACAAATTATGTAATTTAATTATTTTGTTCTATTTTATTTAAGTTGATTTTTCATTCAATATATTTTTCTAATTTTTAAAGTAATTTAATTCATAAAAAATATTAAAATAAATTTATTTGTATTTTTTATTTTTTTTGGCCAGCCAACCCGTCAACCCGCCCTTAAACGGGGTAGGCTAGAATATTGAGTCCGCCTTCCTAATTCGACGCGCCCCGCCCTGCCCCACTTTTGGTGGGCTGAGGCAGGCCGGCCCGCTTTGCCATCTTTAACTCCGAATGGGTGGCAGTGTGAAGAAGGTTGTGGTGGTGGGGCTGGAGGTGGTGCAATGGATGAAGAATTGTTGCTCCACATCTTCTTATAGATCATTTACTCCATGGGCTGTATCTGCTGCGACCACTACTGCTTATCTCTCTCGTGGTGCTCATACAACTCCATGTACCTCTAGTCGGTCTCTTCAAGCTGCCTTTGCACTGACTCATTCAGTGTATGGACTAATCACAGATGGACTTCAGATCAGTCCCAACAGGTCCAGCTCCAGACACAGAGCTTGGAGAATATGACCTGCTGTAAGAGGTCTCCATCCTGTAGATCCGTGCCTTATAGTAGTCGTCTGGGCCCATACCTCATCATTGCTAATAGGTGGGTCGACAAGAGTGCTCCTGTCCCCCTGCTACAGCTACTGGGATCGAGCCTCAGTCAGTCGCTGGGTGAACTTATGTTGCAATTAGAAAAAAATAAAAAATATTAGATTTAAATAATAATAAATTTCAAATATTGAAAACTAAAATTATAAATAATTACGTATGTGGTCTTTGACCACATATCAACCCACTATGACTTGTCCTGCTTTCGAGTGTGCATCTCCTGGAACAGTTCCCCCAGAGTTGGCGGCCTACTCATCACCTCCTACATTTATAAGAATTTTCACGTAATTATATATATAATATTTAATACGAAAATAGAAAAACTAAATGAAAAGAAAATGATATTTACCATTTTTAGCCGTGTGCCCTCAATAGTGGTGGAGCCTCTAGTGTGTAGAGAGCCACTGCGGGCTGATCCTCTGCTCGTCCATGCATTCACCTACTTTGCGAATGTCATGAAACATCTCGCAGAGGTGCTTGTCGGCCTTGGTCCTCCATGCCCTGTAAATGATAGCCTCCTCGTGTGGATCAACAATAAAAATACGCCGTATACATGTAACACAATAGTCAAGAGATGAAGTAAAAATCAAAACTAATAATAAAAAAATAATTACTATTTTACCTAGATAAGTAATATTTTGATATATTGATTAACCCTTATATTTAGTTTATTGGACCTCTTTTATGCTTAATTAATCAATATTAGACACATTCTATGAATTTGGACTCTAATTAGGCTTAATTGTATTTTTTAACATTGTTATAAATTTATACTATTTCTGTATTTTGAGCATATCTTGAGTTCTTGACTCTAAAAATTGCAGATTTTATATTTTAAGAAA
Source organism: Pterocarpus santalinus (assembly GCA_031439595.1). Taxonomy (NCBI): domain Eukaryota; kingdom Viridiplantae; phylum Streptophyta; class Magnoliopsida; order Fabales; family Fabaceae; genus Pterocarpus; species Pterocarpus santalinus. The sequence continues at coordinate 20,508 of JAVHNO010000047.1, read as the reverse complement.
GATGAGAGAAAGATCTACAACTTTGATGAAGAAGCCAAAAACTAATTCATATGTCTATTAGGATAGATTGGGCCACAAAGTTAGAACAAGGCTGTTGCACTGGAACCTGAGTAGTGCGCATTAATTAGGCCATCACTTGAGTTGTAGACATTGGATTGAGGTGAAACTGGTGTCATTTAAAAGCTAAGATAAAACTTCAATTTATATGAGAACACTCTCCAAAATAATGACATCTTGATAGATTTATTGGCTATTCAATTTGACTGATGTGAATAGAGGTATAACTTAGACATGCTACAAAGATTGGACCATAACTCTTTCATTTTAAGACCAAATTAAGCAAATTGGGTGTCCATTAAAGTTAAGAGGAAAAGGATTAATTTGGGATAAAGGGCAATGTTGGATATTCATATTTGAGATCTAATAAAAAGAGAGAAAACTGAGATGCACAATAGTCATCTCAAATATTTTTCATTTTTCTCTCTTCTCTTCTCCTCTCCTCTTCTTTTCTTTTCTTTTCCTTTCATTTCATTTTGTAAGATACTTGTTTTGTGTTTTCTTTTGTAACCTTCATTGCTATGGAAGAGTAGGACTTCAAGCTAGTTCAAGGAGACTCCAAGAGCATTATGGTTGTAATCTTGAAACCCTATACTTGAATCTCAATTATATTTATTTTCTTGATTCTTTGCCCTCTTTAATTTGTATACTTACATTGAATGGTATTGATATGTAGGTTTATGAATGTAGAATTAGTTGGGTGATTACTAATTGTTAATTGATATGAACTGGATTAATTAAAAAATTAGGAATTGGGTTTGGGTTCAAACCTAGGCTAATGCAATTGGGGTTAGACATCAACATAGGTTAATTAAAGTTGAGGTCTCAATTATCTAATCAATTATATATTGGTTGAATTCCTAGAATTCTCTAGGTAGAATTGTAGGGTTGTTAGTAGATGTCTCTCTAATAGGTTAAATTAACCACACTCCATGTGTTTGATATATTATACATTAATGATTGATTCACCTTATGCCTAAAGAACTCTTTGAACTAGTGTTTTTTTATTTCACCTATTTTTTTATAGCTTATTTACTGTATGTTTACACAAAATCCCTTGTTACTTAACTAGATAGTAACAACATTCTTGTAAGACGATCTTAGTTACACTATATTTCAAATTTAGTGTAATTAAGTATTTTAAGATTATAATTTGGAGCGGGCTGTGACACTCGTTACCAAATTTTGGCGCCGTTGCCGGGGATATTGATGCTATTTAGTTTGTAAATATATGTGTTTACTTGCTTTTGTTTGAGTTTTGCACGTTTTTGGTGTTTTAGGCTAATTTTGAGTGCTATCCTATTTTATTCGTGTTCAGATTACCTTGAAACTCTCTAGTCCCAAGGTTTTTGACATTCTAAGCCCTACCCTATTTTGGTCAAATTCCACTATTTTGACCACTTTTTTGAATTTTTAATAATTTTTATTACATTTTTCGATTTCAATTAGGTGCAGTTTTATTTGTGTGGTGTTCGAAAAAATTAAAAAAAATTATTTCCTATTGTTTTTACATTTTATTAGTCTTTTTTGCTTATTTTTAATTTTTAGTGTTCATTTTAGTATAATATCATTTTATAGATAGTTTCTTTTGTATGTTTCACAGTTTATTTTTGCATTTTTTTTCATTACTTTCACTTTGTTCATCATGTTTACTAACATTCCCCTAGCTCCCAGATATATGGTACTTGGAATGCTGTAGGAACTGCAGCAATTGATTATGGTTCTGGTGGTTATTACCAAAGAATGGAGCATCAGATAGATGAGTTGGCATATTGGTTAGAGTAATTGGCTAAGAAGAAGCCTATCCAGCAACCGCAGCAAAGATATCATTCTTACTCACACACATGTCATGTTGGGTGGAATAATAATCTCAACCTGGGATATGACAGTGCACCCATGCCACCACCTCAGTATCACCAGCAACTATTCTAGTCATCGTCACCTATGCTTCAGCAAAACATGCAGTTGTTCCAGCAGTCATATCAACAACCACAATTCCAGTCACCACCTATGATGCAGCAATCAGAGAATCCGATGGCCACTCCATTTGATCCCTTTTTGCCAGACTTAATAAAGCAATTAAAGGAGAGTAGCATTCAATGGTAGCAAAGGAATGATACAGCCATTCAAGAGTTGCAAACATAATTGAGCCAGTTAACCTCTACATGGAGCCAGATGCATGCTCAAGAGTTTGATTAGCTCCTCTCTGACACTATTCCTATTCTTCAAGAGGATGTTTCAGATGAGCCATTACTTAAGCTAACTACTAAACCTGAAAAGGACCAATTTGAAATGCCAGAATCCGCCCAAATATTTTACCATACTATTCCCTCTCTTGTGGTGAACTTGCCAAATGCACATTCACATGAGCCAACTGAGGGGATGGATGATAGTTCTGATGTGGAGGATGGTCTAGGTGAGCCACTACATGAGGAGCTGTTTGAGGAGACATCCCTTGATCTTGTTTGTGTTGAGGATATGACCGTGTCTACATGCATGGAAATTTCTGCTTCTTCAAAAGACCCCCTAAGTGATCTATATGCTATATTCCCTTATCTGGTCATTAATGACTCTGCTAGTTTCATATGTATTAATTGTGACAGTGTTAGCATCTGCCAAATATGTGCTGATATTGAGGCATGCCAAAGAGGAGATCCTCTAGTGCCAAGAGATTGTGATGTTATTTGTGCTGACATTATGATTGATGATCTGGCTGTGGAGTATCAGGATAGTGCCCAGGAGGAGCTCCCTGATCCATTTAATACTGATAACTCTGGTGGTGACTTATCTTGTGACCATTGTATTGGTGTTGAATTGTGCACAAAAAGCGTAGTTGAGGTAGATGATTTTTTGAGAGATAATAAGCTTGAGAATTGGAGGTTAACAAAGCAGATTCAAGTAGCAGAGGCTCACATAGAAAAATCTATTCTACCTCCCCTTGTCACCCAGCCATTTTCATTAGAGTTGGAGTTTCCCTCTCATGAGCACTTTTTGGGCCAGAATGAGTACGCATATTTGGAGAATGATGCCCAACTCCGAGCTATCTGTGAGATGCATGAAGAAGTAGTAGTTGATACTTCAAGGGAACTTGATGGAGCTAGATTAAGGTGGAAAAATCCTTTTAGGGATACACACCCTTCCCCTCTAGGAGTAGTTTGCTTTTGGGATGTGCGAACCAAGTGGAGCTTCAGGTTCTAAAGGATGCACCATAATCATTAACACTGGGGTCCATGGAGAAAAATAGTTTTAAGGCCTAGGACATGGTCAACACTTTGTGGGATCCTGGTAGAGACAAAAGATACAAACCTTGGTGGGAATTCCTAGACTAATTCAAGCATAAGCCACCACAAGAAAGTTCTCACCACTTTTTACTATTTTAATTTTCTGTCTTGTATTCTACTTTTAGAATAAAATATGTTGAGTGTTAATTTTCATATGCTAGTTATGTTGTTTAGTTGGATGTTTCCCCATGGTGATTCATTAGTTGTTAGCTTTAGGCATTAGACATTCATGGCTTGAGACTTCAATATGCTTGACTTTTCATCTCAATCTTTATGTTTTGCATGCTTGGTAGATTGATCTCCAATTGCTTGGATTGAGTATGTTGGACATGACCCATGTGAGCTATTAAGCTTCCTTTTAGGATGGTTGCATTATAAGTCATTCCTTTATTTCTTATGTGTTTTGTTCCCTTATAGGATTTGCTACTCTAGAACATGCTTTGATTTTTTTTTGAGGCTACACCATTCATTTGCAAACATAAACATGATTGAGGCATTTATTTCATGATTAGCCACTTAGCCAAATAGTCGCTCTTGCATTTTTCCCCTTGCATAGCCCCTTTAAGCCTTTTTACCTATTCTTTGTTTTTAACACATTACAAGCCTAAAGTGAAAAATCATGATTCTACCTAGCTTTAGGGGTTAGGAGACCCTTGGTTACCATTAGCAATGTGCATTCACATAAGTGTGGGAGTTTGCATGAGGACATGCAAGACTTTAAGTGTGGGGGGTGCAAAATGATAAAAAGAGAAAAAAAAAGAAATGAAAAGATTAAAAAAAAGAAGCAGAAGAAGAAAAAGCAAAGAAAATGTTAAAAAAGCAAATAGAAAAAGAAAAAGTCAAAAAAATTGGGCAATTTTGATGAAAAAAGAAAGTAAAGAAGTGGAATAAAAAAGAGTTATTTGTTGCATTGCTTGGCTTTGAGGAAGGTGTCTTTGCTTATGTTCTTCTATTTTTTTTTAGTTTTTACCTTGCATATCCTTACTATTTCGCTACCCTTACCTTGGCCCCATTACAACCTTGAATAAAGTTATCTTGATTTGTGTGTGCTTATGTTTGAGTGGTGGAAATTAGATGATAAGCAAGCTTATAGTAGTGCTTTTCGTTTTGAAGTGATTTGAGTGGTATAATATTGAGCCTTAAACACTTGAGAGTAAAAGTGCTAAACACATTATCTTGTGAGATCCTTCATGCTTGATCCATACTTTTTGGAGTGATTTTTGCCTTGCTTGCACCTTAGTAGAGATGTGTCTTGATTGTTGGATTTCTTGATGTCTTGGATGTGTTTTTTGCCTATATGCTTGACACTCTTGAGGATCCTTGGGAGTTTGTTTTTCATGGTATTTGGTCATTTTTTTTGTTTCTAGGACTTATGTGTTTGTTTTGGATTTTGACGTTTCATTTTCGGCAACCTTGAGTATATTTTGGATTTTACAAAAGGACATGCAAAAAGCTAAGTGTAGGGAAATTTGATAAATAATATTTTGATACATTGATTAACCCTCATATTTAGTTTATTGGACCTCTTTTGTGCTTAATTGATCAATATTAGTCACATTCTATGAGTTTGGGCTCTAATTAGGCTTAATTATATTTTTTAGCATTATTATAAATTTATACTATTTCTGTATTTTGAGAATGTCTTGAATTGTTGACCTCTAAAAATTACAGGTTTTATATTTTAGGAAAGCTGAGAGAAATATCTACAACTTTGATGAAGAATCCAAAAACTAATTCAGATGTCTATTAGGACGAATTGGGCCACGAAGTCAGAATATGGCTGTTGCACTAGAACCTGAGCAGTGTGCACTAATTGGACCATAACTTGAGTTGTAAATATTGGACTGAGGTGAAACTAATGTCATTTGAAAGCGAAGATATAAAGCTTCAATTCATATGGAGAACATTTTCCAAAATAATGACATCTTGATCGCCTTGTTGGCTATTGAATTTGACTAATGTGAATAGAGATACAACTTAGACATGCTACAAAGATTGGGCCATAACTCTTTCATTTCAAGACCAAATTAAGCAAATTGGGTGTCCACATAAAGCTAAGAGATAGAGGATTAGTTTGGACAAAAGGAAAATGTTGGATATTTACATTTGAGGTCTGATAAGAAGAGAGAAAACCAAGATGCGAAACACTCATCTCAAATATTTTTCATTTTTCTCTTCTTTTCTCCTCTCCTCTTCTTTTTTTTTTGTTTCCTTCCATTTTATAAGATACTTGTTTTGGGTTCTCTTTTGTAACCTTCATTGCTATGGAGGAGTAGGACTTCAAGCTAGTTCAAGGAGACTCCAACAGCATTATGGTTATAATCTTGAAACCCTATGCTTGAATCTCAATCATGTTTGTTTTCTTGATTGCTTGCCCTCTTTAATTTGTGTACTTACATTAAAGGTGTGTTTTGTGGTGCACCAGGCTAACTATGGTGCACCGCACACTAAATGATCTAATGGTTGAGATATATGGTGTATTGATGCACTAATCCTCATTGGATGCATGTTAAATCCCCCCAAAAATTGATTCCACATCTTCTTTCCCTCACTCCAGTGCATCACATCATCGCCATTGTCAGGAGAGAAAGAAGACTTGGCTGGCCATGGGGAGCTTCGCCACCGTTGACCCGGCGACTGACAGTGTGACAGCAATGATGTGAGAGGCGAGGTGGAGGGCACGGAATGAAGAGTAAGGCATGGTGGAGGAAGGCTATACGATGGTGGGCATTTGTGGTTCAAGGATGTGGGTGGCGAAGGGTGAGATGATGGTGGTGATGGTGTTTCTGTTTGGTGGTGGCACTAAGGAGGGTGGTGGTTTCCAATGGCCTTTTTTGAGTGGTTCTAGTTTGGGCAACAAATGGTGGCGCAGTTGGTAAGGAAGGCAACAGTGGTGGACGGAGGTCACGGCTATGGGTGTGAAGGGCAAGACAACGATGGTGGCTCGGGGTGGAGGTGAGACAATGTTGGATGGTGGTGGTTCTGTTTCTTTTCTTCTATGGAAAACACACAGAGAAGAGAGAGAGAGAGTTAATTCAAAAACATTAGGGTGCAAAGGTGGTGGTTGGTTGTATATATGCACCACCAATCCTTACCATTAAATTCGCCTAGTGTGTGGTGCACCATAATTAGCCCGGTGCACCACAAAATGTGCCTACATTGAATGGTATTAATATGTGGATTTATGAATATGGAATTAGTTGGATGATTACTAATTGGTTAATTGGTATGAATTAGATTAATTAAAGAATTAGGAATTGGGTTTGGATTCAAACCTAGGCTAATGCAATTAGGGCTAGAAATCAATATAGGTTAATTAGAGTTGAGGTCTCAATTATCTAATCAATTATATATTGGTTGAATTCCTAGAGTTCTCTAAGTAGAATTGTGGTGTTGTTAGTAGATGTCTTTCTAATAGCTTAAATTAGTCGCACTTCATGTGTTTGATATATTGTGCGTTAATGATTGATTTATCTTATGGCTAAGGAACTCTTTGAACTAGTATTTTTTTTATTTCACCTAATTTTTTTTATTGCTTATTTACTACATGTTTACACAAAATCCCTTGTTACTTAACTAGATAACAACAACATCCTTGTGAAACGACCTTAGTTATACTACACTTCAAATTTAGTGTAATTAAGTATTTTGAAATTATAATTTCGAGCGGGTTGTGCCACTTACTACCATATCTTTCACTCTTTTTACCATAATTCCTGTGTGATATCAGGGATCTGCACAAAATTGGGATGCGGGGAGTGGAAATTCTCCTCGAATACCTCGGTAATCCTGCACAGCCCTGGCCGTGGTGGAATCTAGTTTTGTCATAAAATAATAGATTATATCAAATATTTGTTAGTTAAATTTTAAATTGCTTATCAAAATTTACTATTGTATCTAAGCTTCACTCGCTAGTTTATGGAGCTTTGTAAGGGGATGGATGAGGAGGCATGAGCACCTTGCAAACTAGGCTGACTAGGGGTAGGGGAAGGTGCAGAAGCAGGCTGACTACAGGCCTTACCTTTTGTAGGTGAAGGTGGAGGTGGAGAAATCTACTAGGGGAATGAAAGCTGAAGCCCTGAGTTATGATACTTAGGATTGGGTATTGTAACAAACTCTTGGGTATGGGGACTAGGAGGGACAAAGGAGCCATCACTCGTGGGAATGGTGGATGCAAGCGCAGTGGATGTGGTGGGTACGGCACGGGTGCGAGGGAGATCATGCTTCCTCAGTATACTCCTACCTCGTCCAAAGCTAGGTGTCTGTCCTGCCATAACTAATCTGTATAACATATAGAAAATTGAAAATATAAGACATATATTAATTAAATAAATGCTTAACACATTTATCACATCAATAATTATTTAATTCTAATAATATTTTAATTACAAAAAAAAAATTTGGGCAAAGTCTCCTCTTAAATTTGGAGCCTCCACAAAAAATTAATTCAGTATTTTAACACCACCAGCACAACCAAAATAAATTACATAATCATATCATTCTAAAGTTAATCCTAATAACTGTTCTAGAGTGCATAACATCACAGCACACAATTCAAATAATGGAAAGGAACTCAAAACCTTCCCCCAATCATGCAATCCAATCCTACAATTCTATCTTAGAAAATTTCAATATCTAACAAAGAAAATAACTCAGTTAACTAACTAAGAAACATAAAATTTTGAGTAAAGAAATGAAACTAAGAAAAAAAAGAGGCTAAACTAAAAGACTAAATAGATTAAGTTGTTAAAAAAACAAATCAGGAACACAATGGCGGTCTCGGATTGTGAAATGGGAGCTCCAGTGATGGTGAAATGGCAAAGAGAACGGAGAAAGAGAAACAAATGCAAAGTGAGGAAGAAGAAGAAGTAGTCTCGCATTTGAAGAATTTTTTTCTTATCGATGGATAATAAAATGAAACGAATCATTTTAGTAATCGAATATTACCATTGGATAATCCGTCACTAATATAAAATATCAACAGACAATGGCAGTGAACCCTAATTTTCAAGTACTGGCGAATTATCAGTCAGTAATACAAAAATACAAATATCTGATGACCAAAAATAAAAAAATTTAATCTATTTCAATTTTACCGATAGATAATCCATTGATAAGTAATAACAATATTTTTAATTCATAAAAAAAATGAATGTTATTTACCGACAATTTTTAGGTTAATAATTGTTTATCGCAAAATGGCAGGAAGGTTTATTGACGTTTTTACCTATGGATATTTTTTCCATTAGTAATTCACGCATCAATGATTTATTTAATTTTACCGACAGATATTCTGTTGGCATATCATAAATTTCTAGTAGTGGATCTTTTAGATTAATGTTCTTGAGTATTGGAAAGTTTTGGAGTGGAGATATGCTTAGAAGTATGATTAAGGCTTTGAGGGGGGAAAAAACTAGCACCTAGATGCCAGGTTTGGACGCCTAGGCGCCTAGGCGATGGCTGCACCAATAGAAACTTGGTTCAAGTAGTTGGATGCCTAGGCACCTAGAAGTGGCTGCCTAGGCGCACACTGCAAGATAAAATTTTGGGGGTTTCAACCTTTCCCTCATTTCTTTGCCAAATCTCCCCTTCTCTTGTTCCTCTCGTTAGGGTTCTCCTATTTCCATGAAACCCATCAATCCACCACCTTTTTCCTTCTAAATTCCTCACAAAATCCATCCTTTCACTTTCTTTATCATCATCATCTTCTTCCTCAAGTCCCTCTCTCTCATCTTGAAGTCAGAGAAAATGAAGATTGGAGGAGACCTACTTCTCTCTTCTTATTCAAATCTCTTCTGTAATGTTTTAAGGTAAATACTTGAGTCTACTATCTTCTTTTAATCATGGGTTAGTTATCTCTTCCATAGATTTAAAGTTTGATATGTTGGGGAGGGGAATTGAGTTCCTAAGATGGGAACTCTTGAATTTGGAAGTTATTTCAGCTGAAGTGGGTTTGTAAAAATATTAATGTTATATTGGCACCTTTTCTAGCTTTGGACACTTCCAAGAATCTTTCTATTGGTCTGGAGGCATCACGCAATTGAATTTTTATCTTGGAGTCTTAATTGTGAGTGAATGATGTGCTTATAGTTAATTTTTAAGTGAATTTGCATAAATATATGTGTAGATGTGTTTATATTGTTATATACCTCGAAGAATTGCTAAAATTTATTTTTCCAAGATTTAGTAAAATTGCCTTACACATTTATATTTAAAACTCATATTTACTAGCCTGCAACTTATATTATACTGATGTTAGATATTATGGACATGAGACAAGAATTAATAATTATACTCTCTTCTATTTGTTAAATATATGAAACTTCTTTAAATACTTCGTTATGTTCTTGACGCAATGGACGAGAATATATATGAGTTGTGATAAAGAAAAAAAAATTGCGATAGAAACTGTCACTATTGGCAGTAAGTGTTAGTCTTTGCACCTCAAAAGGCCTAGCTAGCAGGGTGGTTGGTAGCTTGACATGTGTGGCTAATATGTCCGAAAGAACTTAGCATGCTGAGGTCAGGTTGTCGGAGTTGCTCAATCACGAGGTTGATTAAATACTACTGGGGTTAGGTTGTCAAGGCTGCCCAGTCTAGAAGTTAATTCTAGAGTAGAATCCCCCCTTGGGCTTTATTATGATATTAAACCCATGATCTTATTTTTTATATTGTGGTAAGATTATCTTATATCCTTATGTATACATTTTAAATATATAGTTTGAGTTGAAAATTTATCTCATGCTAATTGTAAGCATATTATTCCTCATTGAGTTATAACTCACCCTGTGGCTCTCTTTTTTGTTTCAGATTCAGTTGTAGAGACGAATCTTGTTCTTCTTACTTGGTAGAACCTTGCTGATCTTCTTTTTGGGTGAGTCCACTTGAAGGGGGGCTTGTTATTTCCTTTGAAAATAATTTTGTTTGCTAAGGATGGCTTATAATTTGTATATAGCTCAATGGTGTAACTTCTTCCAAACATATATGTCATGCTCGAATCATGGGTTTATACCTAGAGGTTATTACTGTTATTGTAAAAGACTTTTAAATAAGAAAATATTATATATATGACCTTAAAACTTCAAAATTCTTTAATGAGTAAGGATTTATAATCCCAAATATTTACACATATAAGGTAACATAACTACAACTTCAAAGAACTTAACTAATATTGTATATATATATATCTAGTCTTGTCCTGCTGTCGTCATTTCATGGCTATTCATCGCCCACTTTGGTCTCTTAGACTTCATTCAGATCTAGGTCTTTCGTCTTGTAAGTCTCCCCAAAACATGTGCTGCAAACTCGATATCTATCCTACGTACTTAAATGTTTACGGAAAGCAAACAAACAGGTAGTGAGGATTTTAAGTCCTACTAGATAAACTCAAAGCACTAATCATACAGGGTGTGATCATAAACATTCCAGCCGCTTCAGTTTATTATGAAAACATGAATACATGTAGGGATAGATTCAATTTCAAGTTTAAAACATCCTTTGTCAAAGCGAGTTACTTTTAGCAAACACTTGGCACATTTCATGATAAATATAATAACAATAATAATTTAACATAGCAATTATTATCATAATAACATTATAGCATAATGAGATACTTAAATATGTATATGCAAATGCTTAGACTTGACTTTACTTATCTCGTTTTTTAACTTGCAACTTGATCTTGCTCTTTTATACTTGGTCCTTCGGAGGTGAATGACCTCTCTTACCCCTTGGTAATAGTCTACTTCTTAAGTCCAAGCTCGTACCTATACATGAGTGACGAGTTTACTTTCCTCGATCCTCACACCAATCTATTCCTTTAAATCTAGTCTGGGGCTAGTCCAAGTATTAGACAGTACCACTCTGGCCCACTATGTGGTGAAGGCTCAATACTTCCCTTTTGAAAGTTCTTATAATCTTCCTTCTTCCTTGTACACGATAAAGCAAGTGTCCTTAGGTAGAGTCACAATTGTATAAATGGAAGTCAGCCTATTTTCAATTTCTGTTCTTATCTTACATATTACTATTCTTGTTATTCTAAATCTTATGTCATATGTTAACAAAACCTTCTCTAGATAAGTGGAGATGCCGCCTATAAGGTGCACTCATATTAGAAAGACCATAAATCAAGGGGCCCTGGATGCTGAATTGGATCAGGCCTCCCCTCCAACACTTAGAGGGAGGGGCCATGGTCGATCAAAAGGTTGAAGTTGTTACAAAAGTGGTGGCAAAGCAGCCAGGCAAGCAGAGGAACCTGCCCCTAGTGGGGCTATGCCCGAAGTGGTAGCAAAAATCTGCGGAGTCCACTAAGCCATCGATAATCTAGTAGGGATGATTAGGGGTGTTCATGACCCGGTCTAGCTCTCGATAACCCTTCTTGGCCTGAAGATTATTGAGTCGGGTTTGGGTTTGGAATTTTAACCCTATACATTTTTTGGGCTAGGTTTAGGTCATACTTCGGGTGGGCCTGACCCAACCTGAAGTCACATGATTGTTTAGAAAGTTTTATTTTTTAATATTAGTTATAAATTATGATATTTTTATACCTGAATTAAAATGTTTTACATAACGTAACGTTATTTTTATATTGAAATAATTTACTTTGAAATGTGTATTGTAAAATATCTCTTGAATTTTATTTATAACGTCTAAAATTTCATGACTTTACTATGCATAATGTTCAAACTTGCATATATTGTGTAAATATCAAGTTGACCCGGTTATTTTTTGGATTATTATCAGGTTAGGTTTGGGTTCTAAAATATGACTCGGTCAAAAAATTAGTTTAGGTTCGGGTCTAACTTAACCCGGCCCAACCCATCCCTTGAACACCCCTAGGGATGATGGTAGACATAGGGTAGGTTGGAGGATAACCCTAAGTAGCAGCTACTACACCTAGTGCTTCTCAGCAAGTGTAGATATTGCCTCTAGTGGGAAGAGATATCACGGTTCAAGATTTTCTTAAGTTAGACCCCCTAACTTCATAGAGAATCTCATGCTGGAGGACCCTCAGCTATTCCTGGACAAGACTCTTAAAGCTTTTTGTGTTATTGAGTGTTCAACCACAAAGGTAATTGAAACTGGCAGCTTATAGATTAGATGGCTTGGTAGAACAGTGGTTTGAGACTCTACGAATGGGGAGATCAGCTACTTTACCCCCTCTTACTTGGGAGGAATTTTCTGAGGTTTTTATGGCCCAATTGCTTCCAGCTAGTAGAAGGGCAAACCTTGTTGCAAACTTTAAGAAGTTAAGGCAGCCACCGGAAATGTCAATTATGGAGTATGACACGGAATTCGCTCGACTCTCCCGCTATGCTTTACAACTAGTAGCTACAGAGGCCTTGAGGGTTGAAAGATTCATTTGAGGGTTGGCGGATTCCTTGTTCACCACTCTAGCACACCAAATTGGCAAGGTGGCATATGCCGAAACAGTGAATGCCGCATTATTGATTAAATCTGCCAAGACAGAGAAAAAGGCCTCCAAGAAAGTAGCTAAGAAGCCGAAGACCTGGGATTCCTTTTCCAGTGCTTCTAGTTCTAAGGGAGGTTATGGCCCCCAGAGTCAGCACGGGTTCAACAAGGAGAGGCCATAACAGTAGGGCCCAACCCAATGAATGTCTCCACCCCAGCATCCCAACCAAGGAGTGCATCACAATAGACTAGACATGGACTCGAACACTCAAGTCAAGCATGGCCACTTTGTCAGAATCACAGAAAAGCACACTCGAGGATTTGCTGAAGAGGGCTAGGAGCATGCTTTGTCTACAATCAGATGGGTCATTTCAAAAGGGATTGGCCTCAATTGTTCGAAGGGTCTAGCCAAAGTTCAGTGCAGTCAGTTGCTCTATCTACTTCCTTTTCAACACCATCATAGGGTGCTACATCTGGAGTGGCTGGTAAAGGAACAGGTAGCAAAAATGCAGAAGGCAGAGGGGCTGGTTTAGCAGGGAGAGGACAACCATGTCTCTATGCTTTGACACCCCAAGACACCTAAGCTTCTAATGCAATAGTGGCAGATATTCTTTAAGTGTGTTTTATTAATGCTTATGTATTATTTGATCCGGAGTCCACACATTTGTATGTATCCTTATACTTTGCTTCTCGATTTAGTGAGCCTTCCATGAGGTCAGATAGTCCGTTCTGGGTTGGTAACCCCATGGGACAATTCAAGTGGTGTTCAAATCTTGTGTAGTCAGTATGTGCTACATTGACACACTAGTAGATTTGATGCTTTTGAAAATGATCAATTTTGATATTATCTTAGGCATGGACTGGCTATCCTCATGCCATAATAGATTGCCATTTAAAGGAGGTGAGGTTTGAAATTCCCGAAAGATCGCCCTGCGTCTACAAAGGAAATTGTTGCATAATTCCCACAAGTTTGATTTCTTCCTTTAATCCCTTACGCTTGATAAGTAAGGGAAGCTAGGGATATCTTACAATGGTTAAGGATATTAAGGCTAAAATACTTAGCCTGGAGCAAGTCCTTGTGGTTAGGGAGTTTCTGGATGTGTTTCCATAAGAATTACCTGGAATGCCTCTAGATAGAGAAATTGAGTTTGGTATCGATGTAGTTCTAAACACCCTACCTATTTCCATACCCGTTTACCGTATGGCACCAGTGAAATTGAAGAAGGTGAAGGTGCAATTGCAGGACCTATTAGATAAGGGTTTTATACACCCAAGCACTTCCCCATGGGGTGCTCTTGTATTGTTTGTAAAGAAAAAAGGTAGGTCTTTAAGGTTGTGCGTGGATTATAGGCAGCTTAATAAGGTGACTATACATTATAAGTATCCTCTGCTTCACATCAATGATTTATTTAAACAACTTTAAGGAGCTTCTTATTTTTCTAAGATTGACCTTCATTTTGGATATCACCAGTTGAAGGTTAAAGAAGCAAATATCCCAAAGACTACCTTCCATACTCGCTATGGAAATTATGAGTTTCTAGTAATGTCCTTTAGGTTAACTAATGCCCCAGCTATTTTTATGGACCTGATGAGTCACATCTTTAATCCTTTCTTGGATCACTTTGTGATCATTTTCATTGATGATATTCTGGTGTACTCTAAGAGTTGGGAAAAGCATGAACAACATTTGCGAATTGTCCTTCAGACTTTAAGAGATCACCAATTATATGCCAAGTTTTCTAAGTGCAAACCCTGGTTGGACAAAGTAGCCTTTTTGGGTCATGAGGTGTCTAAGGAAGGAATTATGGTGGACTCGAAGAAAATTGAAGCATACAGCAGTAGCCAAGGCCTACAATTGTTACAAAAATACATAGCTTCTTGAGTTTAGCAGGCTATTATCATCATTTTGTTAAGGATTTTTCTAAGATTGCAACACTGTTGACTCAGTTAACACAAAAAAACCTGAAGTTCCAATGGTTTAAGACCTGTAACGAAAGTTTTTAAAAGCTCAAGACTTGCTTAACTATGGCTCCAGTTCTTATCTTGCCTTCAAGTTTGGGCAGATTCTTGGTGTATTGTGATGCCTCAAGGGTAGGCCTTGGGTGCCGTGTAAGTGCTTATACTTCCAGACAACTTCAAAAGCATGAGCAAAATTACCCCACCCATGACTTGGAGATGGCAACAGTTATTTTTGCCTTGAAAATATAGCGGCATTACCTATATAGTAAGGCTTGTGAGATCTATACTAATCACAAAGGTCTTAAATGCATTTTTCAGCACAAAGATTTGAATCTAAGTTAGCAAAGATGGGTAGAATTGTTAAAGAACTATGATTACACCATATTGTACCACCAAGGTAAAGCAACAATGATTAGGAAGTCAATGGGTAGTTTGGCCCATATAGCCCCTAGTAAAAGGCCTTTAATAGAAGATATTCATAAGTTAAAGTCAGAGGGTGTGCAATTTGAGCTGAGTAAGTTTGAGATACTTGTGGCTTGTATAAGAGCCTGGTTATCTTTGGCTAAGTAGACCAGGGAAGCTTAGAGCAAAGATCCAACTATGAAGAAGCTAATGGAAGATGTGCATAAGGGCAAGAACCCTAACTTCAACCTAGATCAGTAAGGTGCCTTAAGGTGTGGCAATCGCCTGTGTGTGCCTAACTTGGGCAATTTGAAAGGAATCATCCTTGAGGAAGCCCATCATTCTAAGTATATCATTCATCCTAGTTCAACTAAAATATACCAAGATCTGAAGCAACTGTATTGGTAAAAAGGCATAAAGAAGGATATTGGTGACTATGTGTCTCGGTAGTTAGTATGTCAACAAGTTAAGGTAGAATATCAAAGGCCAGCCTGCCTTTACCAACAAATAGAGATACCAAAGTGGAAATAGGAACACATTACTATGGATTTCGTTACTGGATTACCACAGACTTCTAAAGGATTTGATTCTATCTAGGTGATTGTGGATCGATTGATTAAATTTGCCCACTTTCTTCCAGTAAAAATCACTTATAGTGTAACTTAATATGCATAAATGTACATTGTTAAAATAGTTAGATTGCATAGAGTACCTGTATCCATTATATCGGATTGGGGCTCTCGATTTACGTCTCACTTCTGGAAAGCCTTTCAAGAAACCCTAGGAACATGTTTGGATCTCAACACTACTTTTCACCCTCAGATGAACGGATAGTCCGAGAGAACTATTCAAATCTTAAAAGATATGCTGAGAGCCTATGCTCTTGACTTTGGCAGGAGTTGGAGCCGCTTTTTGCCTCTAATTGAATTTTTCTATAATAACAGTTATCAGTCTAGCATTCAGATGGCATCTTTTGAGGCTTTATATGGAAGACATTGTCGATCTCGATTGGCTAGTTTGAAATTGGTAAAGTAAAGCTTCTGGGGCCAAATTTGATGCGAAACTCTTTGAAGAAAGTTCGCATGATAAGAGAAAGGCTTGTAGCCGCTCAAAGCAGGTAGAAAGCATATGTTGACAACCAGAGATACAAATTGGAGTTTTTGGATGGAGATCATGTGTTTCTCGGGGTTTCTCCCATGAAGGGTGTTACGAGATTTGGTAAGAAAGGAAAACTCAATTCATGCTATATTGGTCCCTTTGAAATTCTAGAGCGGGTTTGTGCAATGGCTTATCGATTAGCCTTGCTACCCGATTTATCCTGGGTTTACCCATCTTCCATGTATGTATGTTATGGAAATATATGCACAATCCTTCTCATATCCTTGCACCTGAGATAGTCTAACTGGATGAGAGCTTGTGTTATGAGAAAGAACCAATAGCTATAGTGGATCGATAAGTCAAAAAGCTACATTCGAAGGAAGTAGCCTCTGTGAAGGTGATTTGGCGAAATCATGCTATTGAAAAAGCCGCTTGGGAACCTGAACATGTCATGCGCTCTAAATATCCGCATTTGTTCAACATTCAAATTAATATATTAGAATTTAAAGGACCAAATTTCCAAAAAGAGGGAGGGAGAATGTAATGCCTTAAAGATTTGTGTAATATAAGTTTTAAGTTTCTTTGAATTATGGACCTTTGAATGATCTTTTAGATTAATATTCTTGAGTATTTGGAAGATTTAGAGTGGAGATATATTAAGAAGTATGATTAAGGCTTAGAGGGGGAAAAAAAAAAACTAGCACCTAGGCAGTGGCTGCACTACTTAAAACTTGGTCTGGTGGTTAGCGCCAGAGCACCGAAGTGGTCGCCTGTGCACCCATTGCGAGATAAAATTTTGGGGGTTTCGACCCCTCCCTTATTTCTTCCCCAAATCTCCCCCTCTCTTGTTCCTCTCTCTAAGGTTCTCCTACCTCTACGAAACCCACCAATCCACCCTCTTTTCCGTTCTAAATTCCTCACAAAATCCATCATTTTACTCCTTTTATCATCATCATCTTCTTCCTCAAGCCTTTCTCTCTCTTCTTAAAGTGAGTGAAAGTGAAGATTAGAGGAGACCCTATACTCTCCTCTTACTCAAATGTCTTCCCCAATATTTTAAGGTAAATACTTGAGTCTACTATCTTCTTTTAACCATAAATTAGTTATCTCTTTCATAGATTTAAAGTTTGATATGTTGGGGAAGGGAATTGAGTTCCTAAGATTGGGAACTCTTGAATTTGGTAGTTATTTAGGCTGAAGTTGGTTTCTAAAAGTATATTAATGTTAAATTGATGTCTTTTGTAGCTTTGGACACTTCCAAGGATCTTCCTATTGGTCCGGAGGCACTACCCAATTGAATTCTTATTTTGGAGTCTTAATTGTGAGTGACTGATGTGCTTATGGTTAATTTTTAAGTGAATTTGCATAAATATATGTGTTTATATTGTTATATGCCTTGAAGAATTGCTTAAATTGATTTTTCCAAGATTTTGTAAAATTGCTTCACGCATTTATGTTTAAAACTCATATTTACTAGTCTGCAAGTTGTATTATATTGATGTTAGGCATTATAGGCATGAGACAAGACTTAATAATTATACTCTCTTTTATTTGTTGAATATATGAAACTTCTTTAAAAACTTTGTTATGTTCTTGACGCTATGGACAAGAATTTATATGAGTTGTGATAAAGGTAAAAAAAAATTGCAATGACAAATGGTTTTAGAAAAGGAATAAAGGTTTCAGAAGGGAGGAAACTGTGACAGAAACTACTCACTAATGGCAGTAAGCATTAGTTTTAGCATACCTTGAGAAGCCCAACTAGCAGAGTGGTTGCTAGCTTGGCAAATGTGGCCAACATGTCCAGAATAACTTAGCATGTTGAGTTAAGGTTGTCGAGGTTGCTCAGTCATGGGGTTGATTAAATACTACTGTGGTCAGGTTGTTGGAGCTATTTAGTCCAAAAGTTAATTCTACAATAGAATCCTCCCTTAAGCTTTATTATGATATTAAATCCATAACCTTATTATTTATAGTGTGGTAAGATTATCTTATATCCTCATTTATAAATTTTAAATAAATAGTTTGAGTTGAAATGTTGTCTCATGCTAACTGTAAACATGTTATTCCTCATAACTCACCTTGTGGCTCTCTTTTTTATTTCAATTCAGCTGTAGAGACGAGTCCTGTCCCTCCTGCCCTGTAGACCTTCCTAATCTTCTTTTTGGGTGAGCCCACTTGAAAGGGGCCTTGTTATTTCATTTGAAAATAATTTTCTTTACCAAGGATGGCTTATAATTTGTATATATTTCCATGGAGCATAGGCAGAATCTGGATGTATATAATGGGTTGTATTTATTCCTTGTTTTCCTTGTGAGATTATGGATTGTGGACCGGATTTGCATAATCTTTGAATCGAGTTATTTGATGTCTAACTTTATATGAAGGACTTTGTGTGTGTATACTTACCCAACTTAATCAAATTATATTATGAATTGCGCTAAAATATCTAGCTGGAAATTGGCAAGTTTTGATTATTTGGGAAATGTCATAGTTTTAGAGGAAATTCCATCCATTTTTATGTAAAATATGGGTGTTAGGCTTGCTACAGAATAAGAATTCCTTATGTGCTAGTCATGGCTGAGTAAAGGTTGTGATAGTAATAATAATAAATACATAGTAGATAGTGGCATAATGCAACAATCCTAAAAGGAAACTTTTTCGTGTTAGTGGAGAGTCAAGTGAATAGGAGAGCGTCACATGTAAAAGTTTCCCTGAAATTACTTCTGAGATATTAATAGTATATATAGATTTAGCTATAAATAGTTATAATTTTTAGTGATTACATAAAAATTAAAATGTGGTCAATATCAAAGATTAGAAAGAACTAAATTAATTATTAATTTGATTAATAATAAGTTTTAATGAAATTATAATTGATAGTACAATTTAATATTAAATTGCTATTTTAATAAAGAATAAAAATTGAAATACTTTAAAAATTAAATAAAAATTAGTTAAATAAAAATGACAATAGATATTTTCCTTTTAGTAAATATTTAAACTTTGTCATGCCTAAGTGTGCGAGAAGCAACATAGGCCAATCAAAATTGTTGAATGGGTATTCCTAATTCTATATTTTATAGAGTTATGTTATGTGAATATAATATATATTGGACATTAAATAAATTCACATCTCATACATTATTGAATGGGGCGTGGATCCAGTCTAAGTAGGGCTTGTACTCCATTCAATGATGAATGGATTGTGAATTAGTACAATGTCCAATACAAATTACGTATTGCCAATCACTGAATAGACTTCTCTTTGAATGAACATCCATTTCCGTCTTTATTTGGGCCGGTCTTCTTTGTTTGATGGTTCTCTTTTTGTTTTGCCAATCACTGAATAAACGTCTCTTTCAGATGTGAAATCGACATTATATACCTTTGCTAAAGCAATATAGATTTTTCCACAAAGTAATATTAATGGTGAAACATGAGCTTTGTATGGGAAATGGAGTAATCAAATAATACGACCTTTGAAGAAGGGGTCTTTAGGGAAGCTTAGAGCATAAACGTTTATTGCCTTTGTGCAAGACTTCCAAAAGTGTACTCATGTCAACCATGATCAATCATCACTCATGCCACTCGGTTATTTCCTATATATGCATACATATCCACAAAACTTGCATCATCACCACCAAATCATCCATAAACAAGAATATCTGCAGCCTTTGATTGTCTTGTTATACTTGAACCATGCTACCCATGTCTGAAAAGATAAAGTCCATCAAGATTCTAGCATGCTGGCGGATCCTCTTCATATTCCTTTGCGTCCTTTTGGAACTCTTTTCACCACAAGTTGCTTCTCTGGCATCTGCTGCCACAACTGCTACTGTTCATGATGCAGCTTCAACTGGAAACAGTGAAGCAACTGCTCTCTTAAAGTGGAAAGCCAGCCTTGACAACCAAAGCCAAGTTGCCTTGTCATCTTGGGCAGGTACTAATCCATGCAGATGGCAAGGAATTCAATGTGATAAATCCAAGTCCGTCACCAGCATAAATCTTGAAAGTTATCAACTGAAAGGTACACTCCACACTCTCAGCTTCTCCTCATTCCCCAACCTCCTCAGCATAAATTTATACCGCAACTTCTTTTATGGAACCATCCCCCCACAAATTGGTAACATGTCCAAACTTAATCGTTTGAACTTCTCTTTAAATCATTTTGGTGGTTCCATCCCTGAAGAAATCTGGACACTGAGGAGTTTACGTAAGCTTGATCTTTCCTTATGTAAATATCTAAGCGGACCAATCCCGAATTCTATAGGAAATTTGGCCAACTTATCATTTCTAG
>JAVHNO010000046.1:7500-12562 GCA_031439595.1 Pterocarpus santalinus | reverse complement strand
TTTTTATCATGAGCTATATTTCATTACTTATGGACTTAGCATGTACTGAATATACTTAGCTGTATTGGATATGATTTTTTTTTATTTGCATTGTATGGACTACAGGTAGTACGATACAAGGTAGATTGTATACCTCTAATCATAGAGTCAGTGCAGTCTGACTAAAGCAAGAATGCGGAAGAGAAGGCCTATTTGGCATGATAGCTGATTGATTTGTTTCCTATTGATTTTAAGCTTATTAAAAACAAAAATTCCATTTTCTCATGTTAAGATTGATACATTAGATTAAATTATCTTTGTGGAGAGAAGGAAAAAAGAATTAGAAAAAAATTTTATATATAATTTAAGACTGCTACATATTCACTTATATTTTGCGGCTGTATAGGTTTGGGGTTTGTGATTTAGGTTTGAGGATTAGGGGTTAGGTTCGGGATTCGGGGTTTGGTGTTTTGGGATTAGGTTTAGGGTTTTAGGGTTTCAGGTTTCAGGATTAGGCTTAATGCTTTAGGGTTTAGGATTCGTGTTTAGGATTCAGGGTTTGGGATTAGGATTAGAGTTTAGGATTTAGAATGTAGGGATGAGAGGTTAGGGATTAGGGTTTAAGGCTTAAGGCTTAGAATTTAGGGTGTAGGGGTTAGGGATTAGGGTTTAGTATTTCAGATTTGAAGGTTTAGGGTTTAGGGTTTAGGGGTCAGGGTTTAAGGTTTCGGGTTTAGGGTTTAGGGTTAATGGTTTAGGGGTTAGGGGTTTAGGGTTTGGGTTTAGGGTTTATGGTTTAGGGGTTAGGGTTAGGTTAGGGTTTAGGGTTTGAGATTTAGGGTTTAGGTTAGGGGTTAGGAGTTTAGGGTTTAAGGTTTGGGGTTTGGGTTTTAGGGTTTAGGGGTTAGGGTTTGGGGTTTAGGTTAGGGGTTAGGTTAGGGTTTAGGGATTAGGTTAGGGTTTAGGATTTTTAGGGTTTAGGGTTATTAGGGTTTAGGGGTTAGGGTTAGGGGTTAGTGAGGGTTAGGGTTAGGTCTGGGGTTTAGGGTTTAGGATTTAGGGTTTGGAGGTTTGGGGTTTAGGGTTTAGGGTTAGGTTAGGGTTAGGGGTTAGGGGTTAGGGTTTAGGTTAGGGGTTAGGGTTTAGGATTTAGGGTTTAGGGGTTAGGGTTAGGGGTCTGTGGTTAGGGTTTAGGGATTAGGGGTTAGGGTTAGGGTTTAGGGTTTAGGGTTTGGGTTTAGGTTAGTTAGGGTTTTAGGTTTTAGGGTTTTGGGTTTAGGGTTAGGTTAGGGTTTAGGGTTTAGGATTAGGGGTTAGTGGTTAGGTTAGGGGTTTAGGGGTCTAGGTCTAGGCTAGGTTAGGGGTTAGGGTTTTTGGGGTTAGGGTTCAGGGTTAGGGTTATTTAGGGTTAGGAGTTAGGTTGAGGTTTAGGGTTTAGGTTAGGTTAGGGTTTAGGGTTAGGGGTTAGGTTTAGGTTTAGGTTTAGGGTTAGGGGTTAGGGTTAGGGTTTAGGGTTTAGGGTTAGGGTTTAGGGTTTAGGGTTAGGTTAGGGTTAGGGGTTAGGGTTAGGGTTAGGGTTTAGGGTTTAGGTTTAGGGGTTTAGGGTTTAGGTTTAGGGGTTTAGGGTTTAGGGTTTAGGTTTAGGTTTAGGGTTCAGGTTTAGGTTTAGGGTCAGGTTAGGGTCTAGGTTTAGGGTCTAGGGTCTAGGTCTAGGGTTTAGGTCTGTGGTCTAGGTCAGTGGTTTAGGGTCTAGAGGTCTAGGGTCTAGGTCTAGGTCTAGGTTTAGGGGTCTAGGGTCTAGGTCTAGGTTTAGGGTTTAGGGTTTAGGGTTTGGGGTTTAGGGTTTAGGGGTTAGGGTTTGGGGTTTGGGGTTTAGGGTTTAGGGTTTGGGGTTTTGGGGTTTGGGGTTTAGGGTTTGGGTTTAGGGTTTGGGTGGGGTTTGGGGTTGGGTTTAGGGTTGGGATTGTAGGGTTTTAGGGCTTAGGGTTTAGGGTTTAGGGGTTTAGGGGTTAGGTTAGGGTTAGGTTAGGGTTTAGGGTTAGGGGTTAGGGTTAGGGGTTAGGTTAGGGGTTAGGGTTTAGGGTTAGGCTTTAGGGTTTAGGGTTAGGGTTTAGGCTTTAGGTTTAGGGTTTAGGTTTAGGGTTTTAGGGTTTTTAGGGGTTAGGGTTAGGGTTTTAGGGTTTAGGGTTTAGGGTTAGGGGTTAGTGGCTAGGGCTTAGGGCTAGGCTTAGGGCTTAGGAGCTTAGGCTTAGGGTTTAGGTTTAGGTTTAGGTGCTTAGGGTTTAGGTGGGTTTAGGTTTAGGGTTTAGGTTTAGGGTTTAGGTGGGTTTAGGGTTTAGGTTTAGGTTTAGGTTTAGGGTTTAGGTTTGGGCTTAGGGTTTGGGGTTTAGGTTTGGGTTTAGGCGTTAGGGTTTAGGTTTAGGGTTTAGGGTTTAGGGTTTAGGGTTTAGGGTTTGGGGTTAGGGGTTAGGGTTTAGGGTTTAGGGTTTAGGGTTTAGGGTTTAGGGTTTAGGGTTTAGGGTTTAGGGTTTAGGGTTTAGGGTTTAGGGGTTAGGGGTTAGGGGTTAGGGTTGAGGGTTTAGGGTTTAGGGTTTAGGGTTTAGAAATTAAAAATTTCCGATTTTCGGTTCAGAAATTTTCGGTTGAGGGCTCAGAGATTGCTGGCTGACGGTGAATAGTGACGTCGCCTGAAAAATGACCCGGTTTTCGGCGCGTCTCCCCCCCTGATTTAGGGGTCGCAATTTTCGATTTGCGTGCCCCGATATTCGTCCGGATTACTGTTCATCCCCCGATGTACTGTTCACCGTGCATCGGTCGTCGGTGTTACTGTTCATGCCATGTCAATTCGGGGGGTTACTGTTCACGGGCACGCTTCCCGAGGCGGACGGCGTCGTCGGCAGGGTGCCCGGCACGCATCCCGAGGTGAACAGTGTCCCCCCTGCACGCTTCCCGAGGTAATCCCGATCGCTTCCCGAGGTGAACACTTCCGCACGCCTCCCGAGGTGAACAGCTGCCCCTCTATCCCTTGCACGCCTCGAGGCGATCCTCCACTCTCGATCCTCTCTCGCCGCAGACGCTTTCCCGAGGTGAACAAGCCCCTCTTGCCGCTTCGAGGCGATCCCTCACGCAAGACGCTTCCCGAGGTGAACAAAGGCCCCTGCACGCTTCCCGAGATAAAACAGTGCCCCCTATCCCCTTCGCGCTTCCCGAGGCAAAATCCTGAAGCCTCTCGCCAAGACGCTCCCGAGGTAAGCGCCTCCCGCACGCTTCCCGAGGTAAGCAGTGCCCCCCCTGCACTTTCCCCCGAGATAAAACAGTGCCCCCTATCCCCTTCGCGCTTCCCGAGGCAATCCGAGGCTCCCTCGTGCCTGCACGCTTCCCGAGTTGAACAGTGCCCCCTGCACGCTTCCCCCGAGGTGAACAGTGCCCCCCCCCCGCGCACGCTTCCCGAGGTGAACAGTGTCCCCCTGCACGCTTCCCCGAGGTAAAGGCTCCCCCTGCACTTTTCCCGAGATAAACAAAGGCCCCCTATCCCCAAAGACGCTTCCCGAGGCAATCCGAAGCTCCCCATGCCGCAGACGCTTCGAGGTGGATAGTGTCCCCGCACGCTTCCGAGGTGAAACGCGTCCCCGGTTGCACGCTTCCCGAGGTGGGCGCCCCCTATCCCTTGCACGCTCCCGAGGTGAATAATGCCCCCTATCCCTTTGCACGCTTCCCCGAGGCGATCCCCGCCAGACGCTTTCCCGAGGTGGTGCGGTCCCGCACGCTTCTCGAGATAAAAATAGTGCCCCCTACCCCCGCATGTTTCGAGGCAAAACCCTGAAGCTCCCCCGCCTAAGACGCTTCGAGGTGGACAAAGGTTCCCTGCACGCTTCCCCGAGGTAAGCGGGTGCCCTGCACTTCCCAGAGATAAATATGGCCCCCATCCCCGGCACGCTTCCCGAGGCGATCCGAGCCCCCCCCCCATGCCGGCACGCTTCCCGAGGTGGATAGTGCCCCCTGCACGCTTCCCGAGGTGAACTGTGTCCCCCTGCGTGTTCCCCGAGATAAAACAGTCCCCCCCCCCCACACGCTTTTCGATGTCCCCCCATTTAGGGACACATTCAAACGTTGTGACATTCTATCTTCGTTTTCCTATAGGAATGCTATCCAATGGTCAATATGAAATCCACATCACCAATCCGTGAAATCAAAATATTCAATAAGGGTTTAGGTTTTAGGGTTTCTGGCCACAGCTTAGGGGTTAGGTTTGGGGTTTGGGGTTTGGGGTTTGGGGTTTAGGGCTACAGCTTTAGGTTAGGGTTTGGGGCTTGGGGTTTGGGGTTTAGGTTAGGTTTAGGTTTAGGTCAGCTGGGGCTTGGGGGCTTGGTTTAGTCAAAGTAGGTTTAGGTTTAGGGTTTGGGGTTTGGGGTTTTGGTTTAGGCTGGGGTTTGTAGTAGGTTTCTGTGTTAGGCTTAGGTGGGTTTAGGTTAGGTGCTGTGTCTGTGTTGTTAGGTTAGGTTTAGGTTTAGGTTTAGGTTTAAAGTTAGGTTAGGTTAGTGTTTAGGTTTAGGCTTTAGGTTTAGGTTAGGTTTAGGTTTAGGCTTTAGGCTTTAGGCTTAGGTTTAGGCTTAGGGTTTAGGTTTAGGTTTAGGTTTTTAGGTTTAGGTTTAGGCTTGTGTTAGGTTTAGGCTTAGGCTCAGGCTTAGGTTTAGGTTTAAGCTCTAGGTTTAGGCTTAGGTTTAGGCCAGGTCTAGGTTTAGGTTTAGGCCTAGGCCTAGGTTAGGTTTAGGTTTAGGTTTAGGTTTAGGCCTAGGTTTAGGTCAGGCCTAGGCCTAGGTTTAGGCCTAGGCTCAGGCCTAGGTTAGGTTTAGGCCAGGCCTAGGCTAGGTTTAGGCTTAGGCTCTAGGTTTAGGGTTTAGGTTTAGGTTTAGGTTTAGGTTTAGGTTTAGGTTCTAGGTTTAGGCTTAGGTTTAGGTTTAGGCTTGTGTTTAGGTTTAGGTTTAGGTTAGGTTTAGGTTTAGGCTTAGGTTTAGGTTTAGGCTTAGGTTTAGGTTTAGTGTTTAGGTTTAGGGTTTAGGTTTAGGTTTAGGTTTAGGCTTAG
>JAVHNO010000046.1:0-2500 GCA_031439595.1 Pterocarpus santalinus | reverse complement strand
AGGTTTAGGCCTAGGTTTAGGCCTAGGTTTAGGTTTAGGCTTAGGTTTAGGTTTAGGTTTAGGTTTAGGTTTAGGCTCTAGGTTTAGGTTTAGGTTTAGGTTTAGGTTTAGGGTTTAGGCTTAGGTTTAGGTTTAGGCCTTAGGCCTAGGTTTAGGTTCTAGGCCTAGGTTTAGGCCTAGGCTTTATTTAGGCTTAGGTTTAGGTTTAGGCCTAGGTTTAGGTTTAGGTTTAGGTTTAGGCCTTAGGCCTAGGTTTAGGCTTAGGTTTAGGTTTAGGTTTAGGTTTAGGTTTAGGTTTAGGTTTAGGTTTAGGTTTAGGTTTAGGTTTAGGTTTAGGTTTAGGTTTAGGTTTTTAGGTTCTAGGTTTAGGTTTAGGTTTAGGTTTAGGTTTAGGTTTAGGTTTAGGTTTAGGTTTAGGTTTAGGTTTAGGTTTAGGTTTAGGTTTAGGTTTAGGTTTAGGTTTAGGTTTAGGTTTAGGTTTAGGTTTAGGTTTAGGTTTAGGTTTAGGTTTAGGTTTAGGTTTAGGTTTAGGTTTAGGTTTAGGTTTAGGTTTAGGTTTAGGCTTAGGTTTAGGTTTAGGTTTAGGTTTAGGTTTAGGTTTAGGTTTAGGTTTAGGTTTAGGTTTAGGTTTAGGCTTAGGTTTAGGTTTAGGTTTAGGCTTAGGTTTAGGTTTAGGTTTAGGTTTAGGTTTAGGTTTAGGCTTAGGTTTAGGTTTAGGTTTAGGTTTAGGTTTAGGTTTAGGTTTAGGTTTAGGTTTAGGTTTAGGTTTAGGTTTAGGCCTAGGTTTAGGTTTAGGTTTAGGCTTAGGTTTAGGTTTAGGTTTAGGTTTAGGCCTAGGTTTAGGCCTAGGTTTAGGCCTAGGCCTAGGCCTAGGTTTAGGCCTAGGCCTAGGTTTAGGTTTAGGCTTAGGCCTAGGTTTAGGCTCTAGGCCTAGGTTTAGGCTTAGGCCTAGGCCTAGGCCTAGGTTTAGGCCTAGGCCTAGGTTCTAGGTTTAGGTTTAGGCTTAGGCTTTAGGTTTAGGTTTAGGTTTAGGTTTAGGTTTAGGTTTAGGTTTAGGTTTAGGTTTAGGTTTAGGTTTAGGTTTAGGTTTAGGTTTAGGTTTAGGTTTAGGTTTAGGTTTAGGTTTAGGTTTAGGTTTAGGTTTAGGTTTAGGTTTAGGTTTAGGTTTAGGTTTAGGTTTAGGTTTAGGTTTAGGTTTAGGTTTAGGTTTAGGTTTAGGTTTAGGTTTAGGTTTAGGTTTAGGTTTAGGTTTAGGTTTAGGTTTAGGTTTAGGTTTAGGTTTAGGTTTAGGTTTAGGTTTAGGTTTAGGTTTAGGTTTAGGTTTAGGCTTAGGTTTAGGTTTAGGTTTAGGTTTAGGTTTAGGTTTAGGTTTAGGTTTAGGTTTAGGTTTAGGTTTAGGTTTAGGTTTAGGTTTAGGTTTAGGTTTAGGTTTAGGTTTAGGTTTAGGTTTAGGTTTAGGTTTAGGTTTAGGTTTAGGTTTAGGTTTAGGTTTAGGTTTAGGTTTAGGTTTAGGTTTAGGTTTAGGTTTAGGTTTAGGTTTAGGTTTAGGTTTAGGTTTAGGTTTAGGTTTAGGTTTAGGTTTAGGTTTAGGTTTAGGCTTTAGGTTTAGGTTTAGGTTTAGGTTTAGGTTTAGGTTTAGGCCTAGGTTTAGGTTTAGGTTTAGGTTTAGGTTTAGGTTTAGGTTTAGGCCTAGGTTTAGGTTTAGGTTTAGGTTTAGGCTTAGGTTTAGGTTTAGGTTTAGGTTTAGGTTTAGGCTCTAGGTTTAGGTTTAGGCTTTAGGTTTAGGTTTAGGTTTAGGTTTAGGTTTAGGGTTTAGGTTTAGGTTTAGGTTTAGGCTTAGGTTTAGGTTTAGGTTTAGGCTTAGGCTTCAGGTTTAGGCTTAGGCCTAGTGTTTAGGTTTAGGTTTGTGTTTGTGTTTAGGTTTCTAGGTTTAGGTTTAGGTTTAGGTTTAGGTTTAGGTTTGTGTTTAGGTTTAGGTTTAGGTTTAGGTTTAGGTTTAGGGTTTAGGTTTAGGTTTAGGTTTAGGTTTAGGTTTAGGTTTAGGTTTAGGTTTAGGTTTAGGTTTAGGTTTAGGTTTAGGTTTAGGTTTAGGTTTAGGTTTAGGTTTAGGTTTAGGTTTCTAGGTTTAGGTTTAGGTTTAGGCTTAGGTTTAGGTCTTTAGGTTTAGGTTTAGGGTTTAGGTTTAGGTTTAGGTTTAGGCTTTAGGTTTAGGTTTAGGGTTTAGGGTTTAGGTTTAGGGTTTAGGGTTTAGGTTTAGGTTTAGGTTTAGGGTTTAGGTTTAGGTTTAGGTTTAGGTTTAGGTTTAGGTTTAGGTTTAGGTTTAGGTTTAGGTTTAGGTTTAGGTTTAGGTTTAGGTTTAGGCTTTAGGTTTAGGTTTAGGTTTAGGTTTAGGTTTAGGTTTAGGGTTTAGGCTTAGGTTTAGGTTTAGGTTTAGGTTTAGGTTTAGGGTTTAGGTTTAGGTTTAGGTTTAGGTTTAGGCTTTAGGTTTAGGTTTAGGTTT
>JAVHNO010000045.1:0-16868 GCA_031439595.1 Pterocarpus santalinus | reverse complement strand
TTTAGGTCATAAATTGAGTTATAGGACTTAGATTTCGTTAAAACCAATTTTCCTAGAAAGCTTATCCCATATAGTTTCATACTAGTCTCAAATTATTTTCCTAGAATTTGTTACAAATTCTCGAAGTCTACTGCAGTGAGTGGACTAGAGTTCAGGACAGCTTCTATGTTTGAGGCATAATTCAAGTTGTAGGTATTGAAATGACATGGGACTAAGGGTAAATGAAAATATAGAGTATAATAAACCTCCCCACAAAATTTTAAAGTCAAATGACTTAGATAATATTTTTAGGGAATTTCTAAATTTTTTGATCTACTTAGGGTGAAACCAAGACAACATGTACTTAAATGTGCATAACTCAAGTTGTAGGTCTCCAAACCACATGGAACCAAAACCAATGGTTAGAATATGTGTAAAGCATGATTCATACACATTATGAGACCAAATCAGTAAGGGTGACCATATTTAAGATAGTTTGCAAATAGAGGAGAGATTTGAGTATTCAAGGCTAAACATAAGTTAATGGACCTAGGCATAAGGCCTTCGTCTAGAATGTAAATGCCCACTATAGTTTGGGATAAACATAATGTAAATGAAGGTTTATACTATGATGAATAGGCATGAGAAACAAAGAGATACATGAGGTCTAATAATAGGTAAATGGCTCAAATAAGAACACATGCCAAGTGCTACCAAGCAACCATATGAAAAATGAAATGATTGAGCAAAGTGTGAGTTATGAAAGTGTGTAACATCCACTACGATTTCTGATATAGTGTACATAATTTTCGACTTCCGATTTCATCATGGTTTCTGACCTCCGAGTTTATAGTTTAACCAGAATGGTCACAAGTACTGACCTCTAGGTCGAATGTAACGAGTTTCGACCTAATAGTTGATCTCAACTAGAATGGATACGAGTTCAGATCTTTGAGTCGCTCCCCAAGTTCGACCAAAAATTTACACGAGTTCTGAGTTCTGATCTCCTACTTTACTCCCAAGCTTCAAATAAAACGAACACGATTTCCGATTTCTGGATTTATTTCCAAGTTTCAAATAGGATGGGTATGAATTCCGACATCCGACTTCAACTCCAAGTTCAAATAAAATGGATGCGAGTTCCGATCTTAAGTAGAATGGAGACGAGTTCCGATTTCAGATAGGGTGGAGGCAAGTTCCACTTTTAGGCGATGTGGAGAATGATTTAGCCACAAAAGAGGGAGACATGGCTAAATTTCACTCACAAAATTTCAACCAATCAAAACTCACAAAGCCAACTACCTCTTCAATGCTTAAATCAGATTTTCTCTCTTATTTACGCCACTCTCTCCTCTGATTTCACTCTCCTTTTCTCTCTTTCTCTTAACCAACTCTATCAAATCTTGAAGCTTTATAAGGTTCTATCAATTCAAACTCCAAGACTTAGCAAAATCCCACTCAAAGAAGTAGCATTCTTCAACTTCTTCTATTATTGGTGCTATGGTGGCTGAGTAGAGTTTCTATTTTCTCCATTAAATTGATGATATATGGTGTTTATATAAATGCTTATGGCTGGATTAATGTATAAATGTTGAGTTTTGATGAGAACTTGGGTGAGAATTCAAACAAAAGGATGCAAAACAGAAGTTGGAACCTTGAAACCCTACGGCGTCTATATTGGCGGGGTGTATGGCTCCGCCTACGACATAAAACTCAATGAAATATTTTTATATGAAATGAGACATTCAGGGATTTCCATACATATATCATATAAGGCCATTGAAATAGTATAGAGAGAGATATGAATTTTTGAAATTTGACTTAAGAATCAGGACTTTCATCCAGGCAGTGTGACTTGAGAAGGGTGTAACTCATCCCACACAACTCCAAATTGAGTGAAACCAATTTTGTTGGAAAGTTTACATGTAGGGAACATTCTATAATAAAATTTTGAGTTTGGTATGATCCCATTTGCTCCAAATAGTTTGAAGAATTTGGCCTATGTCCAAATCAGGCCAGAATAGGGCAGTTCAGGAAGGTCAAATTTCGGGGCTTATCACTCGAGCTCTACTAAAGCAAATGAAAGGAAACTTTTTGCAAATGAAAGCTTGTCCTGTTAGCTTTAATATGATACTGATATAATATGATTTGAACTTGTATTCGATTTTTAGTGGATTTTTACCTATAAGTGTGTAATTTTGGCCACTTGAGGAGGACCAGGATAAAACTTAAATAACTTGAGCTACATTTATCAAAATTCGATGGGACCAAAGAGGTTAGAAAATAGACACATAACACTTCAACATATCCAAAATTCAGGTCTAGACGAGTTAAAATGAATCCAAGGCTTAATTTCTAAAAATGGGTAGAGTTGAAGAATATGAGCAGGATTTCCAGAATTGAAGGATTTGGTACCTTAATGCACATATAAGTTCAATTAAAGTCTAAGTGTTGCAAATTCCATGTTAGTGCTTGAAAGATTGATGCA
The DNA here is from genome assembly GCA_031439595.1 of Pterocarpus santalinus. Taxonomy (NCBI): domain Eukaryota; kingdom Viridiplantae; phylum Streptophyta; class Magnoliopsida; order Fabales; family Fabaceae; genus Pterocarpus; species Pterocarpus santalinus. The sequence continues at coordinate 14,401 of JAVHNO010000045.1, read as the reverse complement.
TTATATTTGATCTCTTCTGTGACTAATTGTCATTGAGACTGGTACTAATCACAGGAAACGGATATGATCCATTATCTTTGCTGAATTTTCGGTAGAATTGTAAGGAAGTTATGAGCTTTTATATATTATGAATATGTATGTGGAAATCATGTATGCAAGGATATATGAAAATAAATGATGAAGTATATGTATGAGTGCATTCAACATGTCTTTGCTTGATTATGTATGAAAATGAAAGGATATGAATATATTAAATGTGGATTCCTTTACCTGGAGGTAGTTATGAGATCCCTCCTTGTGATGGCAGTTATGAGATCCCTCCTTGTGATGGCGATTATGAGATCCTCCTTGTGAAGGCAGTTATGAGATCCTTCCTTATGACATGGCGATTATACTCTGGAATGTAGCATAATGATCTCACACACTAAGGAATATGACATGGTGATCACATCCTGATGGAGTATGACATGACGATCATACTCTGGGACGTGGCAGGAAGAACATATTCCTAAGGAGTGTGACATGGTGATCACACCCCAATGGAGTATGATATGGCGATCGTACTCTGGAAGATGTGTAACAAGTAAAGGGAGATAAAGGAAGAAAAGAAAATTATTTGTATCTTCATAATTTCAAGTACAAGTAAAGGCGTGTGCAGGTTTTATGTCTTCAGTATATTGGTATTATTATATTTTAATGCATTGTAGTTATTATTCATAGTATGATTCATGACTTTATTATGTATTGGCCCTCCCCAAATGACAAGTGTATGAATAAAAATTAACTCTGCTTCGGATCATATGTTTTCAAATTATAAAACGGAATCGTTCGTACAACATGTTCATACTTTTTTTTTTAACCGAAGTAGCTGGAGATAATAACGATGATATGGCATGAAAGTTCTTACTGAATCCTACTGAGAATTTAAAATTCTCACTCTTATTTCCGTGTTATCTCCAGATAGTTCAGAAGTTCCAAAGAAGGCTCTCCGAGGCGAAGTTGACTAGTAAGATTAAAGGTGGCTGAAAGTTGTTGCCAGACAAGATCCGCTTAGGTACTAGTAACAACTCCAGAATGTAGTACTATGACTTAAGTATAGTCTTGCATGCAGAGAGGATGTTACAAAGTGTCAATGAAATTGAGATTCTTATGAATGTTATGTTATGATGCAATGGTTAAACCTATGAGTGGAGAATGCATGCATTGATTATAATGCTTTATGAAATATTATATGTTATGATTGTAGTGGTTGGATTCTCATGTGATGATGCATGCAATGAATACGTGTTTTGTGAAAGATTATGCATTATGAGTGCCCAAAAATGACAATATGAAATATGAATGCATGCCACATAAAAAGGAAGCAATGATGATGTGTGATGCATGATAACATGAAAAGGGCACTATGAAAATAATGGGCTAATGCATAAAAAGCATAAGTAAATGCCTCTAAATTTTAAAGGTGGTTGCTAGCCAAATGATATGATGGGGCAAAACACCTAAAGTTCCCTCTTTGATAATGATTAGTGCCGAAATGAGCTCATTTCCATACATGCGAAGCAATTGTTTATTACTTGGGGCTAGGTTTCTCAATGGGTTGGTGAACTCTGTAACACCCTCCCAAGTACTTATTATGCTTAAGTCATAGTACCACATTCAGGAGTTGTTACTATTACCTGAGTGGACCTTATCTGACAGCAACCTCGACTGTTTTTTAAATCTCTTGAGCTATATGGAGATAATATGAAAATAAACATAGGAATGAGAATTTAAAATTCTTAGTAGGATTCTCTAAACTGTCATATTAAGTGTCATCGTTATTATCTCTAGTTCCTTTGATTTATTATAAAAAGGTGAACATATAATATAAACCTTTCAGTTTTATAATTGGAAAATATATTGTCTGAAACAGAGTTCATTTTATTCATATACTTGAGTCATAAGAGCTATCACATAATAAACTCACAATTCATAATTAGAATAATAGTTGTAGCATTCAGATGTAACAAACTCCAATACACTGGGAAAAATGAAATATGCATATGCAATCACTTATACTTGAATTTATGCAAATGCACATAATTTCCTTTTCTTTCTTTAGCTTTCTTTAATATTTACTGCCCTTGGGTAGATTGATCTAGGAGTGAGCTCAACTCATGACTGTCTTCACACAGTACCAACTCGCAAGAGGTCCCATGGGCCTTTAAATTAGAGGGACTCAGCTAGCCAACTACTTCCAATGTAGAGGGACCCAAAATTCTTAGTTGCCTTCACCGGGAAAGACCCAAACCCAAATAACTACCTCCAATAAAGGGATCTCATCTTGTATTTCATAATTTATATAGTTATGGTCAATTTAACTTGGGTAGCATATGTCTTTGCATGCATAGCATATCATGTACATAAAGTCTACCAGAATTTCGGCAGCATAACGAATCAGATCTGTTTCCCCGTGAATAGTACCTGTTTAATAGAAAATTAGTCATGACAGTAGAGTAAACATCTCACGTTAATGCCTCAATATTGTCATAGGTTTGTAATATCTAACACCAATTGCAACTTACTCATGCATTAAGGTAGCCAATTACTTAATTAGCAATTATGCTCATATCACTCCAATCTGCTGGTTTTTGTGTCTTATGCCATAATTTCTAATTAATTTATTAAATTTTGAATTTTTATTATGTTGAAGTGTTGTTTGTGTAGTTTTTAACCTCTTTGGTCCCATTCAATTTTGATGAGTATAACTTAAGATATTGGAAGTTTACCTAAGTCTACCTTATGTTAGATAGAATATGGGTCTAAAATGTAAAAATTCGTTAAAAATAGAAATCTTATTGGATTTGAGTGAATCTTATATCATTGTAAATTTAATAGGACCATCTTTCATTTCCAATAAGTTTCATTTCATTTGAATGAACAGACCTCAAGTTATAACTCTCAAAGTTGGTGGAATTGACTTGCCTTGTCCTTATCCCATCAAGACATGAGGCAAATTTGGTCAGTCTTGGGAGCAATAGGAATCAAATTTGACTTTGAAATTTTTATGGAATGTTTCTCTATGTGTAAGTTAATAAAATTGGTTGCACTTAAATTGAAGGTGTATAGTGTGAGTTATGTTGTGCACAGGTAGAAATTTAGGATAAACTTCAAAAAATCATATCTCACTCAATACTAGCCTAATGGCCTTATAACTCATATGGTTGGAAACCTCTAAATGTCTAGTTTCATTTAAAATTGGTTTATCCAATTAAGATGGCTGTGTGCAAAGCCGTACACTTCATAAGTATAGACATTGTAGGGTTTCCACTTGGTTCAGATTTTGGTTAGCTCCTCCTTTAGTTTTTTTATTTAAGTTTCAATATAAAACCAATACTCCCTTGTTAAACCAGCCATAAATGATCACATGAACATAATATATTATCAATTAAGAGAGTAGAGCAAGATTCATCATCAGCCTTTATACCATAAGACAAAAGAAACATGTTAAATCCTACCTCAAGATTAGGGTAAAACTAGCTAGTTTTGAGTTTTTGTTGAAGGATGTAGTTAAAGCTTGGAGATGGAAGGACTATGGAGTGAGCTAGAAGAAGAGAGAATGAGGAGGGAGCAGCTGGAAGAGGCTGAACAAATAAAGGGATGTGGGAGGAATTTTTTAGATTTTATAACATGGTTGGTTAGGTCTTGTGGTTTGTGATTGGTGGATGGCATGTAGGGTTAATGTTAGGCCAAGTCTCCCCTCTCTAAAGGGCTGCAAGTGGTGTTGCATAGAGAGGTAGAGGTGGCTGAATTTTTAGCCACCCAACTTAGGGTTTTCAATGTAAAATTCTATTGATTCAGTTCTGGCAGTATAAAATACTGAATTTCGACCGATTTCCTTCAAACAGGCAAAGCACTACCAATAATCTCTTGGAATTTTCCGCATGGTTATTTAAGTTTCTCCTAACCCAAATCTCTTTAATTAAGTTCTAATTACTCTTACATATCTGATAAAATCGAATAAATCGGTTAACAGCACAAATTATATGTGTTGTAAATTTTGGAACGTTACAAACTCTAGTAGGCAATTGAGGGTAAATAAGAATTTCCATTGTTGCTTCAAGGGATGATATGAATGAAAGCTATGAAAGAAAGGCATGACATAGCGATCACGTCCTAAGGAGTATAACATGGAAATCACACCCCAATGGAGTATGACATAGCGATCATACTCAAAAGAATGTGACATGGTGATCCTACCTAGGGGGAATATGACATGGCGATCATATCCCAATAAATGTGACATGTGTAATATCCTTGTTTTTCTCAATATAGCATAATAGAAATTTTGATTTATTTCACTCAGGCAATGTAAAAATTTTTCCGGCAATGACATGCCATGATAATCCTCACATTTAGAACTATATGGAAGTATGGCACTATCACTGAAGATATGGTGCTACCATATACTAAAATTAGCAAAGATGAAAATGCCCCAATATTTTCTATAATTATACTTAGATCCCAGAAACTATTTATACTTAGGCCCTAGAACTTTTAGAAAATTATATTTAGGTCCCTGCACCTTTAGAGTTAGCAAAATAGGTGTTTAAGGGCAACTGAGTAACATAGTGATACCATAGAAACCCAAATCTCTGCTGATTAACCCACGAAAGTATGTGACATAACGTGGGATGCCCCTGGACTTGCCCATAATTATGAAAATGTCATTTGTTATACAAAACAAAAAATACACTAAAAGTTTTGACAAAAAACACCAAAGTGCTTATGGAAAGCCAAAAACTATCCAAAAGACCCTAAAAATCCCAAAAAAATTATAAATACAATTTTAACATAATTTTGAAGGTAAATACTATTTTTTTTTTGGAAATTTCAAGAATATTTGCATAATTACATAAAAAATAACTTCACTAGGGTGCAAAACACACCTTGAAAACCCTATAAAACTACTCCAACTTGTAGTACAATAATGAATCAGTGGAGTTTTGGGTCTAGGCATGTTAGGCCATGAAATTGGATCTTCATTTGGGCCTTAACAGCTGTTGCAACTTGGATTGGGCTTTTTGAAATAATTATGGACCTAAAGCTACACAAAAGGCCAAAAATTCATTATAAAATCAATAAAAATGAAACAAAAATAATAAAACCCTAAGCCTAAGAGCCCTAGCTGCCCCAACCAGCTTTCTAATCCCCTAGTTCAGTTTCAACCAAATAAGAATGAAGACTAGTTGAAATGTAACCAAAATGTCAAAATCTAGTTACTAAACATTAATTACCTTTTGCCAAAATAAAGCTATTTTTGAATCATATCTTGACCAGCCACCAATGTCCCCTTGACCACCTTGAAATGGCATAGAGAAGCACATGGGGCTGATGGAGATTTGTAATTTTTAAAATTATGAATCATAGATACTTAAATATGTTAATTAACCTAAAACAAGCTTAATTAAGGTAAAAATGCTCTAAAAATTCTATAATTTACAAAATAAATTCTGAAAATTAAATGATAACATATTTCTCATATATAAACATGTTATTGATGATAAATTAGAAAAATTTAATTATTTTCTAAATAATTTGATAATTAAACGTTAATTTACCTAAACTAGTCTTAAGCTAAAATGTTAATTTTTTCACTAATCATGCACGAAACCATTTCAACACTTTCTAAATCTCAATTAAGTATATAAGATGAGTATTATAACGACTCTAAATTAGTTTTGATTAGTCATTAGAATAATTAATTAAAGGTGAGACAATTAACTAATTTAACTACTTAATTATGCTAAACTAATCCTATAATTAACTACCTAACTAATCACCTTTTTTTCTATAAATAGAAGCACATCTCATACATCCCCAAGCTTTAGAAACTCAACTTTTGTCCCTCAAACATCTCCTTAGGTTGAGACACACTTCCACCCTTATCCTTTATCATTTTCTTTCAAAATCTCCAAGAAAACTCCATCAAATCACCTTCAAACTTTTTGTTATCTTCACAACTCTTAAACACTATCATTCCTCACCCTTGAAGCTTACTTTCAAGCCCTTAAAGAAGAGCACAAACTCAAGCTAGTTGTTTTCCAATTTTCATGTAGTTTGAGTTTCAAGTTCTTAAGCCAAGTAGGGTTTTCTTTTTCATTTTGTAGGCTCTATACGTGTGTTCTGTGTGATTATTTGTTATTTGAAGCTTTAAACTATATTTTTCAGAATATGTGTTCATCTTTTAAGTTCACGAAAGGATTGGGTGTAGATGATTTCTTTTAAGAATTTGAAGCTTTAATCTTGTGTTCATAATTTTAGAACTCATATACATGTTTTCTTGCACTTTTGAGAGAAGAATCTTCTTGTTTATGGATATATAAACCACGACCATGACTAGAGTTTGTGGGAAACTTGGGTTATTTTGGATGTTGATGATGATAGACATGTTAGTTTAATTATTCTATGTATGTATTCTTGAGTTTACATGAATTCGATGCTAATTGAAGTTGGAAATCACCATCTTAGACCCCATGAGGCTCATGGCCTTGGCTAGGGCTGAGGGTGAGAGGGTTGTTTTATTAATTTTTATGGTGTTTTTATGTTCTATTGATGGCAGTTTATGTGTAAGAATGTGTTACTATGAGTTTTAAATAATTTGAGCTTAATAAACCTTGATTTTTGTTTCTTGAACCCATGACCTTCACCATGGCAGTGGGATAGTCTTTGTGTTTTCAAGTGTTTTAAGGTTCATTGATGATGAATAATAACCTAAACATGTTACTCTTGCCTTATGAAAGCTTGATTCTTTGATAGTTTCAATTTATGTCATAAGACTTGCGATTTCCATGAAGAGTTCATATGCTGCCCTACTTTTAGTTTTAGTTTTAGTTTCCACCATGTTTCTCATAAATTTAAAGTGTGTATAAATGATATTAAAAAATTGGATTTAAGTGGCTGCCCTCTTTGGACAGCACCATAACCCTTTTTAATTCACCTATTTTAAGTATTTAAAGTGTTGGTTTTGTGTCGTAGATGATTAATTTTCAGTTGCTAAAGCTTATGAATTTATATGTGAAAGATACATGCTTATTTTCCTATTGTATGCACTTGAAACATGTGAATACGTTTGGCTCTAAATTCTGTCCTATTGAAACCGTACCCTTATAGCATGACTTTGATGGGTTTTATTGTTCTTAAAATGGTGGTTTGAAGCTTAAGAGTCTATATTATTATGCTATGTGCTCATTTGCTAAGTTTCTTGAATTTTAGAATTGAGTACATGTGTTAAAAATGAGTTTTTAAATCTGCCCTATTTTGGGCAGCAAGAATCTCATTTATATTACTCTTATTTAAGTGTTTTATAAACTTGATTTGATGTGTTAAATCATGAATTTTTTTTTGACGAGGTTTTGTGGAAAATTTTGAGAAGTTTTGAAACAAAATAGCTTGGTTTTAGCCTTGTTGAAGCTTTCGGCCATATGTCCTTTTTTAAACAAGGAAACTATTTTATTTAGTTTGCTATGATGCAATGTTTTCAAACCTTTGAGCATGTTTGAATTAGCTTGGTTTATGTGATAGTCTCTTTTGGGACCATTGAGACTTAATAAGCTTCTAAAAGACACTTAACACTTGTTAAAATGAATCATGACCTATACTATGGAGTTCATGACTTTACCTATACTATGGAGTTCATGACTTTATGTACATGAACCTATGCTTATGGATCTTATATAGACTATGTTTGGACTTATATAAGTCTTTAATGCTGGATGGCATAGCACAAGAAAGGGGAGTTGAATCATGCTTTTAAGAAACTTTATAATCTAAAAAACTTTAATGAAACAAGTTATGTCAAGTTCAAGACTTGGATTCCGAAAGTGATTATGTTAGTTTATAAAATAGTTTAGTCTGTATAAAGCATAAATAGATTTTGTTTTAGATAAATTTTAAACAGAAAAGAACTTATGTGATAAAACTAAGTACAAGATAAGAGATAGAAAAATCACACAATAAATTTTTATACTGATTCGGCCAAACCATTTGCCTACTTCCAGTCCCCAACTCTTTTTGTTGAGATTTTATAATCCACAAGTATTTTTTATCTAAGCTTCTCCAAGCTTCTTACAAGTGAGTAGTCTTTTCCCAAGCTTCTCCAAACTTTACAAATGAGTAGTGTTTTCCTCGCCTCTCCAAGCTTATACTGACTGAGTCCAGATACAATTTATACAAATAATGTGGTTTATTGCTCAAACACTCACAATAAAGCTTGGCGTGTGTGACTTCTATAAATTCTCAAAAAGAGAATATTATCTAATACAAGATAGTAGAGAAGATTTTCTTTTGGTCAGAAGTTACAATGAGTAACTTTTTGGTGCTTTTAGATAGTTGAGAAGGATGAAAGAAAGGAGCTCTTTTTACATTAGAAACATATAAATAGTCTAACTATTCTTTCTTTGATTGTTAGCCTTATATAGACTTCAAAATATGATTGTTGAAGCTTGCAGGCCTTGATCTTTGTGATTCTTTTGGTCTACTACTCTACAGCTGGACAGAGAAGAAACAACCTTCCTTTTTCCATTTACATAGATGTGGAAAAATAGATATTTGTTGGTTTGCCAACTATTCAGACTTGTCAGCAGCTCTTCTGCATCTTGTCAAATCACGTTTTTGACTTTTTGAATTTGTCTATGAAGCATACATAGGAAGCTTGGAGGGTGTAACACTTCATGAGAAGCATGTCTCTGGAGATTTCCTTTTTGGACAAAGTCATTTTTTTGGTTGAATAGTGTTTGTTCTTGAGGCACAATTTTCCCTTCTGATATTGTAGTTTCATCTTTCCGAACTTTTCTTTCTATTTCTTTCGTAAAAACTCAAGAAGTATATAAAGTATATATTCCATATCAAGTATTTCAAGTAAAAGAATGATGGCTAAAATAGCTTTATTGATTCTCAAGCAGATAATGCATACGATTACGATCTTTTTCATGAAAGAAAATATTTCTAGATACAAATCGTTTAGGTACAAAAGGATTAACTTAAACTCTAATTTGGTATGTATCAAAACCTTAAAAAACTCATTTTGGTTCACAACCACAGAACGGTTTCTGAAGGGCATTAGAGCTAACAATCTCCCCCTTTTTGATGATGGAAAATCAGTATTTAAGAAAAGTTTTTGTCAAAAATTAAAGAGCACAATTTGTTATTTAGAGTAAGTAACTTTCTGAAGAGAGTCGTAATACTCATAATATCATAAGGATTGAATCCTTTTTCAAAAATAGAGGGTTTTGATTATATTCTAAGTAACAGTGCATGGGATTCTTATGTCATATAAAATCATCATTAAAGCTTAATAAAGTATCTAATCACATAAAAACAACAATTCAGATAATTCAAATTAGATGCAAATAATCAAAAAGATTATATAGCAAAAATATATCCATATAGATTCCACAATCTTGTAGCAGAGTAAGCTCAATATAACTAAGCAATTTTCATCTCAATCAGTTTGGATATTAAAACAAATATCATAGCATTTAATAACTCACATATCAGATCATTTAATAGCTCATACATATTATAGTTGTAGTAAAATTTGATCAAGAGATATGAGAGCATAATTGATAGAGATAAATATAACTTAATTGTAGGCTATGAAAAAATGTTCAAACATATATAAGTAGAGAAATGTTCTTAGAATGAAAACAATAAAGAAATGTTTCTGGAATGCAAAGATGAGCAAAAATGAGTCCTAAGATTAATGTATGCATGCTCCCCCTTAATGTATGCTCCCCCTTAGCTTAAGCTTTTCTGAATTATCTTCTCCTCCTTTGACATCATTAAAAAAAAATGAGAATGTGGGATCATGAAATTTTGAGCCATCACTGATTGCCTTTTCTTTTTGAAGAGTCTTTAGAATCTATAGCAGAAGATGCACAATCTTATCCATTCGTTGGTCCAGCGTTTGTTGATGGGCTTGAAGTTCAGGTTGATTGGACATGATAGTATGTTGATTGGCCAAGAGCAGATCCATTTGGACTTTAGTAGCATTTAGGAACTTCAGATGAGGGTCTCTAGTAGGCACTTTTTCAATGTGTTGGTGTGACTAGTGAGGATTGTTGAGGCTAAAAAGCAGCGAGGTAGCATTTTTGTCGTATATAGATGTTAAAGTGAGTAGCGGCAATGTTTGTGCGATGACAGAATAGCAGGGAATTCTTAAGAAGCTGTGGCAATGGTTGGTTGGGGCATTGGAGTACTCTAAGGTGCAATCTGAGATTCAGCAACAGTAGGTGCAATTTCTAGTTCTACTACGGAAAAGCCACGGTTAGCAACAGAATTAGAAAACGAGCATACGTTGATGATGATGTAAATATTGGTAAATTAATTTGCTACTTTTTACCGGCTATAGGCGGCAAACTTGGTGACGTGCTCCATGAATACTCTACACAAGGTTTGATGAACATTAAATTCCAAGTTGTTTGGCTTCGTGGTTCTGTGATAATATCATGCATCAGATGATTCAGAATTTCAGATCGATGCTATTATGTTAGATCATGTGTTATTATGGTATGATGCACAATAATATTGTTGTAAGCAGATAATGAAAACAAGCAAAAGAAGAAAAGCCATTAACGACAGGAACACCACTTCCACTTACGATCCAAGGAGCTAGCTTTCTGTACAAAATAAAAATTAGAGTAAATTGAAATTACAACCCTCGAGATTTTGTTATATAGCACATAACTCTAAAGTTGTGCAAAAATTGCACTCCACTCAATTAAGTTTTGACTTAATTGCTAATTCTCATTTAGCTAAAATAACTTGTTACTAATCCATTATAAAAAAGGCTAATTCTCACTTAATTAAAATAACTTGTTATTTAACCATAAAAAAAAAAGAAACGATAAACGAGAATCTTTGTTAATATTCGTTATCAATCCACTCTCTCTTTCTCCGAATTCATCTAGAACTAGCCCTATAATATTAGTTTTCTTAAGATACCTAACATTTCCATAACCAATTCCTATAGTAAAATTAGGAAAACAGTTCCAATAACTGGGGCTAAGGAGTTCCTAGTCCACTAACTCATTCAAAGGTGATTTAGTATAATAATCAAGTGAGTGCAAGATTGGCAAGAGCTATTAACAGAATTCTCTTTTTTCTTTTTCTTTTTTTTTTATGGATAAGTAAGCAGTTATTTTCGTTAAGTAAGAATTAGCCTTTTTCAATATATAAGTAACAAATTATTTTAGCTAAGTGTGAATTAGCAGTTAAGTCAAAACTTAATTGGGATGGAATGTAATTTTGCACAACTTGGTGGTGATGTGTTATATTATGAAACCTCGGGAGGGTGTAACTGCATTTTACTTTAAAAATTAATATGTTATTTTTCAACGTTAATCTTTCACATGGCCGACAAGCCCACGCGCTGTTTCATCGATCGCAGCTGACAATACGGAGAGCATCCGACAAAAAACCACCGTCCAATATTGCGGGCTCATTTTTTAATTCAATTCAGCTTACCTAGATAGGTCCAGGCCAGTTTTGCCGGTTTTAAGTCCATTCCAACCTGTTTGACTCATACTACCTCACCAATAGGCCGTGGCTTGTCACTTGGGTTAAATTAATGTACGTTTGTTTGAGGGTTTATCAATTTATTTTTAAAAATAATTATTTGAAAATGATATATTTTCATATTTGTTACAAATTTTATAAAAATATTTTTGGATACCTTTATTCTCAAGAAAATTATATTTTCATATTTTAATAGAATTTTATTCCCATAATAGTGTTTGAGAATGAGATATTCACGTTATATGAGAATAAAAATTATTGAACAAAAAAACAAAAATGCCTATCAATTTTTGTTTTGTTAGCCGAAAATGTCCCTTAATTAAAATGATAAATAATACAGTTAAATATATTAAAGATATTTTGAGATTTACTACATATATTCCTATGAATTTATATTATAAATTAAACAAGTTTTAAATTTATTTTTGAGAATCTCAAAAAATATTCCCCGAAATTTTTAATACTAAACAAACAAATATTATATAACATTTCTACTAATGTAACTCCTGATAATGTAATTGCAAATTTTGAAACAAATGCCCCTACAAGTTAATACCCATGTTGGTCTCTGGAAGAATCATGGTTTAATAGATTAGTTTCTTAAAGAAAGTTTGATAACGCTTTCATTCCTAAAGTTAAATAAGTTGTGGCAAGTTTGTCCTTCCATTGACTTTCATTTGTTAACTCTTAACAGAGATGATGACATGACTATTAAGTGTCATTTTGTAATTGACCTGAAAATGTTTGAAACGATGCATTTTAATTCGTTTTCACCTATTTCTTCAGCGTTTTATTCAGCAATTTTACAAGAAAGAGATAATCGTTCAATGTTCTTGTGTGTATTATTGAAATATAGTGTCTCAATATTAATTCCTAGTCAGTTATAACATGAAACTTAATTGTTACGCTATCATCTCTATTAAAAGTTAATGGATGAGAGTTAAAGGAAGGACTAATTTGTTACATGTTTAATTATAGTGATGAAAACACTAGCAAAAATTTTTTTTAAGGGACTAAACTATTAACTTCCAGTTCTTTCAAGAACCAAATGTATATTACCTCTTTAGTTAAAGTTAACTTGTAAACGGCCTACCTTATGACATCTTATAAAAAATTAAAATTTTTTATATTAAATACTATGCTTAATATTTAAATTATGTCAAATAAGATAATTTAAAAAATTTATGTACATATTCAAACTTTCAACTTTAACCGAATCGTAGTAATTTTAAGTTTTTAAAATAAATTTATATTACTTTGAGGTCTTTAATTTTAACAATGAAGTCATCAAATTTAAATTTCTTAAAAAATAAATAATATTTTAATAAAATATTAATTTTGGTACAATGTTAGTGTAAAAGAGTTTTAAGATAGTGAATAATTAAGTTAAATATTTTTATTAATGTAACAATATATAATTGGATGTATGTATAAAATTATTTTATACTAACAATTTATAAAAATTAAATTCTTTTAACAATTATATGAAATCAAATTTTTATTTTTAATAATTGAATTTAAAATTTTAAATTGAATAATTATTATTGCTCATAAATTAAATGATGTAACAAGTTATGTGGCAAGTTAAACAAATCAAACAAAAAAATATAAATATTTATATATATGAACACATCTTTTAATCAATCTTTTTGAATTTTAATAAATAAGAAAACCAATATAACGGGGAATGAGATTTCTCGTGTTTCTTATTTATATAACACATAAACAATACCTGAAGTCTATAAATTTTAATAGAATTTAACCTATTTAAAGTACTTGTATTGAATTTTTTGGTAAGGAGTACTTGTGTTGATTTGTTTTCCCAAGACATGAAACGGTTTAGTTTAACTTTTACTCCCTGTATTCTCAAGTAAGTGTTTATTTTTAAACACATGCACAAATTAAGAAGAAGTATTAAGTAAGTGTTAATGTTAGAGTAATTTAAGTGTCTTTTACAGAAAAAAGTATTTAATACGTTCTAGGATGAAAAAAAAAAGCAAGAGTAAATAACTTTTTGTATTTAAAAATTTTATATTAACATTATTTAACTCAGAAAAAAAAATTTAGCATTAATTTAGTCCCAATATTTTAAAATTTGATATCAATTTAATCTAAAAGTCAAATTTCAATAACTCTACTAATGGACATTAACTGAGCATCTTAATTGGCTTCCAATTAGTTTTCCTTAAACTCAATGTCATTAAAATTGAAAAAGTTAGAAAAATTAAAAAATTAAAATTATAGAAACCCTACTGCTCTTTCCCTTCATCATTGCCCTATACTGGCGTTGGGCATCCAGCCGCGACCAAGAAGCAGCGCGCACCGCCGCGACCTGTTTTCACATTTGGGTGGTGGATTGCTTGGTACAGATGACACGAACTCTCTTCATCCCAATGACCCAAACTATGACAGCAGTGAGGTAGGGATTTAAGATTTTATCCATGTTTCTTAACAGCTGCATATATTATAAGGATCAAATTTTTGGTCGCTTATTTTGTTCCAAAAGTGTATTATCCTTAACATCAAGAACTATGAAAGTGTATATGGTTTTGTACGAATATGACCGTTCAAATATAAAGAAAAGGTCAACAGAGCTCGAGGACTACAAGAAAAACGCTACAATAATAGTTGAAGAATACTTTGCAACTGATGATGTTGTTGCAACAATAAATGAACTCAGAGAACTTGGAAAACTAGAACCAGAGTATGGCTACTATTTTTTTTCTTTTTTCTTTTTTTTCAAAAAGCTTGTCTCTATGTCAATGGACAGACATTACAAAGAGAAAGAAATAGCTGCTGTTCTGTTATCTGCACTTTATGTTGACACATTTCATCCTTCACAAGT
>JAVHNO010000044.1:0-21383 GCA_031439595.1 Pterocarpus santalinus | reverse complement strand
GGCGAGATCCGATCTTGAGTTCAATATTAGAAGCTCTCACTTCTATATCTTTCAGTTAGGAGATAGAAAGTTCATGTATTGTGACTCAAACCTTGGCGCAGCCTACTTGGGAGGCTCTACTTTTACGTTTCGTTATTGGATGTTTTCGAGTTAGGCTTTATATCTGAGGAAGTTCATGATCTGACTTTCATGTAAATACAAATTAGGTGCCCATTTCCCGAGAATATGCTTTCCCAAACTCCTACCACTTGGCGACGTGGAAGTGATTCTACCACACAAGAGAACTGACCAAATCTACCGTCTTCTAAGTTAACTCCCACACTCGCCACTTTGCCCTCAACACGCTATCCTCCTTTGAATCAGACCATTATTCACGTTGGCACTTTTATCCTCTTCTACCATCGGCTCTCTTTTCTCTTTGCTCACACATCCAAGACTTAAGCAAAGTTCCAGCCTTGTTTATCCAATTCAAGAGCTCAGTTTCAAAACACTTAAATCAAAGGTAGGGGTTTTAAATTTCTTGCATCAAATCCATGCACTTGGCTGGCTGGACTGGATTAGTTTCACCTTAATTGATGTGTGAATTGTATAATTATCCTTGGATTAATAGAAGATTTTGAGTTAGAAGTAGAATTAGAAGAAGAAAACTAAGAGGATTAAATGGCTGGAGGTGCTGTCTTGGTGGAGAGTCCACGGCAGACCATATGGCGGAGCGTCCGGCGCCGCCTACGATCGATCAAATTCGATGAACCTGTTTTTAAATGAAACTAGACATCTAGGGCTTTCCATAGACATATCATATAAGGGTTTTGGATCAGAATTGGGGAAGATGAATTTCTGAATCTCGACCTAGGGTTTTAACTCTGGCTCTGGGCAGATTGGGTTATTTAGGGTAGAACTCGACCTATACTACATGAAACTGAGTGAAACCAACTTTGTTGGAAAGCTTACACATGGGAGAACAACATCCAGAGAAATCCCGAGTTTGTTATCCACTCAGTTATTCCCAGTGATTTGAAGAAGTTGCCCTATGTCCAAACCAGGCCAACACAGGACAGTTCTGGAAGGCTAAGATTTCAGGGCTTGTATCTCGAGCCCTACTAAGGCAAATGAAATGGGACTTTTTGTATATGAAAGTTTGTCCTGTTAGCTTTAATACGAGACCAATTTCGTCTGATTTGAGTGAGTTTTCGATTTTTGGTAAATTTCTACTTTTGTTGCCTGATTCTGGCCAGCTAATGGGCAGGCCGAGATAAAGTTTAGATATCTTGAGTTATAGATACCGAAATTAGATGGGACCAAAGAGGTTAGAAAATAGACACACAACCCTGTAACATACTCAAATTTGAGGTCCAAATGAGCTAAAATGAAATTGTGGCATGAATTACAAGAACCGGGTTGGTTGTATATGCTGAGGCAGAAGTTCTGGCTTAATAGATTTGATATGAATTGGAGTTTCATGTTGGAGATATACATGTGAATTTGTGCTTCTTGTGATATATTGATGTATTGATTGGCTGGCACTATTCATGGGGAAGCGGACACGTTCGTTATGCTGCGAAGTTTGGTAGAACCCATGAACAAGTTATGAATTTCATATGAATGTATATACATTCTTAAGAAAGTCATGAAAGTCGTGAAAAGAAGCATGTCATTATGCAGTTCCATACTACTTGGGCCAGCCCGGATAGAAAGTTAATGGGAATAGATCGGTGGAAAGGTCGGAAAGTAAACTAGGCATTTACGTATGAAACGAGCTCGATCGATAAGCAGACTCTTACCGAGGAGTGTAAAATGGCCAAGAACTCCCAGGGGACCAAGAGAGATGGAAAAATGATAGAAAGTAATGAAAGAGTTTATGAAAGAAAGTTCAAGAATGAGTTTACATGATTACATGAATGCATAAATCCATGGAATAGTTGCATCGGGATGTTTACAATTATGCATTACAAGCGCTTCTTGCTATTCATTGATTTATTCCATTTATCATTACGTGCACTAGTATTAGTACTTATTTGTTTCTTATGCCAATTAAAGTAAAATTGAACCTACCTCGGACCCGAGACATGTTTTAAACTCATGAAAATGGACTTTAGTTTGAACACGTATTTTAATAATTAAGTAAAACCGAGAGTAGCGAGAATGTATGTGATGTCGGTCGGTGTAGCTTAGAACCCTCTTGAGAATTTTCTGAAATTCTCACCCCGTCTTGTGTATTAGCATCATTCTCAGATTGAGGCGATGGACTCCTGACCACCCTTTTTATTGAGATCCACGCCCGGTTCCACCATGACTGGAGTTGGACTCTCTGTACATAGCCGGATTCGTGTAACTTTCGTTTGTACTTATTTAGCGGCGGGAACTTTGATGTTCCTTTGCACCATCCCTATTCGACCTGCTACCCCTTATATTGCCATCCTCTACATATGGCGCACCGCGTCCTGCTCCTCCTGCACCGCGACACCGCTGACCACTGCTCCGAGTCACCACCACAGGCGGCCCCAGAGCGTCCCTACGAGTTAGAGTGACCTACGAGGCCCGCAGGCTCGTCGCCCTCTTCCTCCTCGGGACCTAGCGCGGACTATACTCGGCCGAGCCTGGCATGGCTAACGGCTACCTGCCAGATGGTTTAGCGGCGAGGGATGTTATGCGACATGACCCTCTTTTGGACTGACATGTAGCTTTGGGTCATGGGTTTGGCGTAAATGCTTGATAGATTATGAAATGTCCTATGAGGACCATAGGGTAGGTGATAGATGAGGCGGTATGGTCTTTTGATACACTAGCCCATGTATGTGTTTTACTTTGAACCTTTGTACATAAACTAAAGCGGCGTCTTACGATATATATATATACATATGTTTACGCATCGGTGACCTTATTGTACCATACTTATTTGATGATAGTCTATTCGGTTCATTTGTTGATATTTAGTTTATTTTGTTTGTAATATAACGACCTGTAGTCTCGTCAATAGAGGCGAGTTAAGGAAGAACTTAAAGACAAGAAAGGTAAGTAAAGTATCAACACGGTAACACAACAGAGCTAGTTTCATGCTATGACTTAAGCATAACATAAAATTAGTAGGGTGTTACATTATTGGTATCGAGCGATTCGTCCTAGCTAAGGCACGAGGATTGGGTGACTATGCTAGCGCATATTGCGTACTTTAGTTGATAATGTGCACGGATCTTACGTATGGTGGAGATATAGTTGTTGCATATATATGAAGTGCCTGGCCGTGTGAAATGTTATTTACTAGCACATTAAACTTAGTATTGAGCACGATCAACTCAATAACTTTTGTTTTGTGTGTTGAACTTAATGGCTTCAGGAGGCGAGGAAGACCACGTCACGAGAACACTGCTCAGAAAACCGGTGGCGTGATGGCCACAATGGGAAATGGCTCAAGCAATGCGAGGAACAAGCGCGACGCTCACCAAATGATGGAGGCGACTTGGCGGGCGACTGCGGCGGTGTGAGAAACCCAGAGGTCGAGAGGAAACCTGGGCGCCTCGAGGTTCGCGAGTTTAGGAAGGCAAATCCGCCAAGTTTCAGGGCATATGACCGGATAAAGGTGACAGTGGATCAAAGCCATGGAAGATTTTCTCAGTCTTGGATTGCTTTCGGATCACGAGTGACTTTTGCCACTTACGCTTGAAGGCGCGGGAGTTACGGTGGAGCAGCGTGCGAAGGTTGTTCGAGGAATCTCAGGCAGCGATCACCTGGACAATGTTCAAGGATGTATTTTACGAAGTACTTCCGCTTGATTCGAAATGCCAAGGAACTTCGAGTTCATGCGGCTGCGTCAAGAAATCGGACGATATCCGAATATATTGCCCGATTTGAGGAGCTATGTAAATTCTCCACAATCTATCGGAGGAACCCGGATAGGCTTGGAAGTGCATCAAATTTGAAGGTGGGTTGCGAAGGGCGTTCTCACCGCCATCGGCCGATGGAGATTAGGGATTTCCTACATTAGTGAACAAATGCCGAGCTTGTGGAGGATTGCCACTCGAAGTTAGCTGCGGACCAGGGGCATTTGGTGGTAATTTCAGAGAGAGGCTAGCCAGCGAGTCTAAGATTCAAGCCCAATGTACAACAACGGCGGAGAATTTCCCAGAGGCAACAAAGGCAGCGACCTCAAAGGCCTTTTTCAAATTCAACTTGCACAAAATGCGGCAAGAATCATGGCGGCCGGCGGTGCTTGGCGAGGCAGAATATACGCTATGGATGTGGCAAGCCAGGCCACAAAATTTCTGAGTGTCAACGAGGAACTCATCACGGCCGCCTCGACCCGGCTGACAAGGGCGGGTCTTTACTATGAATGCGGAGGAAGCGGATAAGTCGGAAGGATTGATTCAAGGCAATTGTGATGTGAATGGTGAGACTCTAGCGTACTCTATGATTGGTGCCTCACATTCATTTATTTCTCATGATTGTGTAGCTGCCTTGCAATTGCCAATTTCTGAATTACCTTATGATGCATGTTGGTTTCTACTCCTACCAATGGGCTTTGTTAGGACTAGTCAAGTGTGCATCAATGTTCCTCTTGAATTGAGGTAGGACCTTTGCGCTAATTTGATTTGCCTCCCTCTATCTGGTCTCGGCGTAGTGCAGGCATGGATTGGCTTTACGCCAATCATGTTGTACTCAATTGCTCTGATAAGGCGGTGGTACTTCCCTCTGTCTTACTTTACGAATCCCAAACACTTAATACTCTTCTATCGGAACTCTTTCAGGCCAAAGGATCAAGGGTATATCCTCTTGTCAACTAATGCATTAGAAGGCGGCGAGGAACTAGAAGATTCCAATTGTCAGGGAATACTGGGATGTTTTCCCGGAGGATATTCTGAATTCCCTCGAGAGAGAAATTGAGTTTACCATCGAGTTGGTTAAGTGCGGGACCAATATCTATAACTCCATATCGAATGTCACCTATGGAGTTAACGGAATTAAAAGAGCGGATCGAAGAGCTTTTAGAAAAGGGATTCATACGACCAAGTGCGTCGCCATGGGAGCTCAGGTCTTGTTGGTCAAGAAGAAGGATGGAAGCACGGCGCTTATGCTGTGGATTATAAGCGATTGAACAAAGTAGCGATTAAGAACAAGTATCGCATTGCAGAGGATTGATGATCTCATGGACCAACTTCTGAGGTGCAATGGTATTCTCCAAGATGGACTTGCGTTAGGATATCACCAAATCGAGTTAGGGAACAAGATATCCCTAAGACGACCTTCCGAACTCGTTCACGGACACTCACGAATATACCGTAATGTCGTTTGGGCTGTGAATGCACCAGCGATATTCATGGATTACATGAATCGAATATTAGCCCATATCTGAACAAATTTGTAGTGGTCTTCATCGATGATATACTTGTCTACTCAAAGGCGGAACAAGAGCATGTGGAACACTTGCGGCTAGTTACGCAAATTTTAAGAGGAAGGAAGCTCTATGCCAAGTTATCCAAATGTGAATTTTGGATGAAGAGGTGAAATTTCTCGACCACGTAGTGTCATCTGGAGGAATCTCTGTCGACCCAAGCAAAGTAGAAGCGGTTCTAAGCTGGGAGAGGCCAACTACAATCTCACGAAGTTAGAAGTTTCCTGGGCTTATTTGGATATTATAAGCGATTCGTTAAGGATTTTTCTCGAATAGCCTTGCCCTTGACCAAGCTAACGAGAAAGAATGTCCCGCCAGTGGACAGATGCGACGAGTTTTGAGATTTAAAGAGAAGGTTGACCACGGCGCCAATACTAGCCTTACGGACCCTCAAGGACCATTTGAGGTCTCTTTGCGATGCTTCCCAACAAGGGTTAGGATGTGTGTTGATGCATTTGGAAGGGTGGTCGCGTATGCCTCCAGGCAATTAAAGCCACATGAAAGGAATTACCCGACCCATGATCTTGAGTTAGCGGCGGTAGTGTTTGCTTTGAAAATATGGAGACATCACTGTATGGAGTAAAGTTGAGGTCTTTTACGATCATAAGAGTTTGAAGTACCTTTTTGATCGAAAAGAATTGAATATGAACGCGGAGATGGATGGAACTCCTTAAAGACTACGAGTTTGAATTGAAATACCACCCAGGCAAAGCGAACATGCGTAGCAGATGCGTTAAGCGAGAAAATCATTGGTTATCGGCGTGGATGATGATTAAAGAGGCGGAACTTATTGAAAGTTTCGGAATCTTAATTTAGGAATTCTTATAACTCCCAAGACTCTTGACTACACCAAATTGAGATAACGGTAGTTTCAAGGACCAGATTCGGCAAGCTCGTGACAAGATGCTAATTTTCAACATACACTTGATCTCGTGCGATCGGAAACTAGCGAGCTTTGCCCAAGATAGAGAGGGCATCTGGCGGTGCCATGACAGTATGTGTTCTGAAAGGGCGATCTCGAAAGAGAATCTTAGAAGAAGCTCATAGAAGCGAGTTTCTGTACATCTGGCATAACTAAAATGTATCAAGACCTCAAGGAGATGTTTTGGTGGCCAGGCATGAAGTCGGATGTAGCAAACTTTGTTGGCAAATGCTTGATTTGTCAAAAGGTAAAAGCGAACATCGAAGCTATACGGGATGCTACAACCCTTGGAAGTCCCTGAGTGGAAGTGGGAAAGCATTTCCATGGATTTTGTGATGGGATTGCCAAGAACACCAGCGAGGATCTGATGCCATATGGGTCATCGTGGATAGATTGACCAAGTCGGCCCACTTTCTACCCATCAGGAGCAAATTATCAGTTGGAAAAATTAGCGCATTTGTATATTCAAGAGATTATCGGGCTGCATGGGACCCTTCAACCATTATCTCCGTCGAGACCCAAGGTTTACTTCAAGGTTTTGGGAGCCTTACAAAGGCATTCGGTGCTAAGTTATGCCTAAGCCTTGCATACCACCGAGACGGACGGCCAAGCGAAAGGACAATTCAAACCTTGGAGGATATGTTCACGAGCCTATATCTTTGAACAGCGGGAGTGGGATCGATATTTACCATTGGCTGAATCGCATACAACAATAGCTATCACACTAGCATTGGCATGGCTCATTACGAAGCATTATGCGGACGGAAGTGCGGTCTCCCTGTCTGGTATGAGGCCAGGGGAATCGGCTCTACTAGGGCCGATTTAGTCGGCGGACTCTGAAGCAGATCAAGAAAATGCGGGCAAGATGGCAGCCAAACAGTCGCCCGGAGAAGAGTTTGCGGATACCAGGAGGAAACCTGCGGAATTTCAAGAAGGAGACCATGTATTTACGAAGGTTACTCCTACAAGCGAGGATTAGTAGAGCTATCAAAGTCGGAAGCTAAATCCTCGTTTTATTGGTCACTTCCAAATCTTAAGCGAATCGGGTCGATGGCGTCTTAGAGTCGCTTTACCTCCCCATTTATCAAACCTCCATGATGTTTTCATGTCTCCTGACTCGAGAAGGTATCAACGACCCTACGCACTCCCTTGAACCCGAATCGATAAAGTTGAAGGAAGACGACCTTCCATGTTCAACGATGCGGATTGTGGGCGAAGCGGCGGAACAACTCCGAAATAAATGCAATGCGGCTAGTGAAAGTGGCGTGGGGAAGAGAAGGTCTTGAAGACTATACTTAGGAGGCGGAATGGGACATGAGGAAAGAGTATCTGAACTATTCTCGGCCACTAAATTTTGAGGACAAAATTTTTTTAAGGGAGTGGTATTGTAACATCATGAATTCAGACTTAGATCCCCATTATTGATGACATTTCAGATTTCAGAGTTTCCTTACACTTGGCCTCCGAGCCTCAACACTAGCCGACTTGAGCCGTTTCAAGGCTTGCAAGGGACTTCTTAGATTCAGGCCTAAGGCATGCGACTTACGCTCTCAGATTTAATGGATGGGTGGCGATTTCCGACCTTATGGCGTGGATAAATTTTGACCTTCTCGGTATGAATCCGACTTCCAATTTCGCGAGATGAAATGAGAGTGGTGATGCTTCCAACTTACGAGTTAGTTGTCGACTTGACATTCTTTACGACTTAGATCTTATCGATCAAGAAGAGTAAAATGTTCGATTTCGACTTAGTCTCTAAGGCTCGAGATGAACTGAAAGTATTCGAATTAGACATTATGATTCTAGCAGATGCGAGATCAGATCTTGAGTTCAATATTAGAAGCTCTCACTTCTATATCTTTTGAGTTAGGGATAGAAAGTTCATGATTTCTGACTCAGAGCCTTAAGTGCTTGGCTTCTCACCAGGCTCTACTTTACGTTTCAATTAGTGGATGTTTTTGAGTTGGAGCTTCATATACGAGGAAGTTCACAGTGCGACTTTATGTGAAATGCGAGTTCGATTTTGTTTCGAATATGCTAGAAACTCCTACCACTTGGCGGCGTGGAAGTGATTCTACCACACAAAGAAGGCAACCAATCACAATCTTCCAAGTTAACTCCACTCATGCCTATATAACACACTATCCTCCTTTGAGATCAGACCATTATTCACGTTGCTTTTCCTCTTCTCCATCAGCTCTCTTTTCTCTTGCTCACATCCAAGACTTAAGCAAAGTTCGGCCTTGTTTATCCAAATTTCAAGAGCTCAGCACCAAAACACTTAAATCAAAGGTAGGGGTTTTAAATTTCTTGCATCAAATCCATGCACTTGGCTGGCTGGACTGAATTAGTTTCACCTTAATTGATGTGTGAATTGAATAATTATGCTTGGATTAATAGAAGATTTTGAGTTAGAAGTAGAATTAGAAGAAGAAAACTAAGAGGATTAAATGGCTGGAGGTGCTGTCTTGGTGGAGAGTCCACGGCAGACCATATGGCGGAGCGTGCAGCGCCGCCTACGATCAGTCAAATTCGATGAACCTATTTTTAAATGAAACTAGACATCTAGGGCTTTCCATAGACATATCATATAAGGGTTTTGGATCAGAATTGAGGAAGATATGAATTTCTGAATCTCGACCTAGGGTTTTAACTCTGGCTCTGGGCAGATTGGGTTATTTAGGGTAGAACTCGACCTATACTACATGAAACTGAGTGAAACCAACTTTGTTGGAAAGCTTACACATAGGAGAACAACATCCAGAGAAATCCCGAGTTTGTTATCCACCCAGTTATTCCCAGTGATTTGAAGAAGTTACCCTATGTCCAAACCAGGCCAACACAGGACAGTTCAGGAAGGCTAAGTTTCGGGGCTTGTAACTCGAGCCCTACTAAGGCAAATGAAATGGGACTTTTTGTATATGAAAGTTTGTCCTGTTAGCTTTAATACGAGACCAATTTCGTCTGATTTGAGTGAGTTTTCCATTTTGGTAAATTTCTACTTTTTGTTGCCTGATTCTGGCCAGCTAATGGGCAGGCCGAGATAAAGTTTAGATATCTTGAGTTATAGATACCGAAATTAGATGGGACCAAAGAGGTTAGAAAATAGACACACAACCCTGTAACATACTCAAATTTGAGGTCCAAATGAGCTAAAATGAAATTGTGGCATGAATTACAAGAACACGGTTGGTTGTATATGCTGAGGCAGAATTTCTGTCTTAATGAATTTGATATGAATTGGAGTTTCATGTTGGAGTATACATGTGAATTTGTGCTTCTTGTGATATATTGATGTATTGATTGGCTGGCACTATTCATGGGGAAGCGGACACGTTCCGTTATGCTGCGAAGTTTGGTTAGAACCCATGAACAAGTTATGAATTTCATATGAATGTATATACATTCTTAAGAAAGTCATGAAAGTCGTGAAAAGAAGCATGTCATTATGCAAGTTCCATACTACTTGGGCGAGCCACGGATAGAAAGTTAATGGGAATAGATCGGTTGGAAAGGTCGGGAAAGTAAACCCGGCATTTACGTATAGAAACGAGCTCGATCTGATAAGCGAGACTATTACCAGGAGTCTAAAATGGCCAAGAACTCCCAGGGGACCAAGAGAGATGGAAAAATGATAGAAAGTAATGAAAGAGTTTATGAAAGAAAGTTCAAGAATGAGTTTACATGATTACATGAATGCATAAATCCATGGAATAGTTGCATCAGGATGTTTACAATTATGCATTACAAGCGCTACGCTATTCATTGATTTATTCCATTTATCATACATTGCACTAGTATTAGTACTTATTTCGTTTCTTATGCCAATTAAAGTAAAATTGAACCTTACCTCGGACGGACATGTTTTTAAACTCATGAAAATGGACTTTAGTTTGAACACGTATTTTAATAATTAAGTAAAACCGAGAGTAGCGAGAATGTATGTGATGTCGGTCAGTGCTTAGAACCCTCTGAGAATTTTCCTGAGAATTCTCACCACGTCTTATGTATTAGCATCATTCTCCAGATTGAGCGATGGACTCCTGAGCCACCCTTTTATTGAGATCCACACGCCGGTTCCACCATGACACTGGAGTTGGACTCTCTGTACATAGCCGGTTCGTGTAACTTTCGTTTGTACTTATTTAGCGGCGGGAACTTTGATGTTCCTTTGCACCATCCCTATGACCTGCACTACCCCTTATATTGCCATCCCTCTACATATGGCGCACCGCATCTGCTCCTCCTGCACCGCGACACCGCTGACCACGCTCCCGAGTCACCACCACAGGCAGCCCCAGGCGTCCTACGAGTTCAGAGTGACCCCTGCGAGGCCACAGGCTCGTCGCCCTCTTCCTCCTCGGGACCTAGCGCGGACTATACTCGTAGAGGCTTTGGCATGGCTAACGGCTACTGGCGGAGTAGTTTAGCGGCGAGGATGTTATGCAACATGACCCTCTTTTGGACTGACATGTAGCTTTGGGTCATGGGTTTGGTAGTAAATTAGCGATGGATTATGAAATGTCCTATGAGGACCATAGGGTAGGCGATAGATGAAGGCGGTATGGTCTTTTGATACACTAGCCCATGTATGTGTTTTACTTTGAACCTTTGTACATAAACTAAAGCAGCGTCTTACGATATATATATATACATATGTTTACAGCCTGCACAGTGATGAGCTTATTGTACCATACTTATTTGATGATAGTCTATTCGGTTCATTTTGTTGATATTTCGTTTATTTTGTTTGTAATATAACGACCGCAGCCAGTCTCGTCAATAGAGAGCGAGTTAAGGAAGAACTTAAAGACAAGAAAGGTAAGTAAAGTACCAAGACGGTAACACAACGTGCTTAGTTTCATGCTATGAGTTAAGGATAACATAAAATTAGTAGGGTGTTACATTATTGGTATCAGAAGCGATTCGTCTAGCTCAAGGCCTGAGGATTGGACTGACTATGCTTAGCGCATATTACGTACTTTAGTTGATAATGTGCACGGATCTTACCTGTATGGTGGAGATATAGTTGTGCATATATATGAAGTGCCTGACCGTGTGGGCTGTTATTTACTAGCACATTAAACTTAGTATTTGAGCCTGATCAACTCAATAACTTTTGTTTTGTGTTATTGTTCAGAGAACTTAATATTTCCGGAGGCCGAGGAAGACCACGTGCGAGTGTTCACTGCTCCGAAAACCCGATCAGCGTGATGGCCACAATGCGGGAAATGGCTCAAAAGCAATGCGGGAACAAGCGCTTGACCGCTCGCAAATGATGGAGCGGCTTGCGGGCAGGCGGCCTGCAGCGGGCTGTGTGAAGACCCCGAGGTCGAGAGGAAACCTGGGCTGCCTCCGGGTTCGCAGAGTTTAGGAAGGCAAATCCGCCATAGGTTTCCGAGAGGGCATATGACCGGATAAAAAAGTGACGAGTGGATCAAAGCTGCATGGAGAAGATTTTCTCCGTCTTAGATTGCCTCAGGATCACCAGAAAGTGACTTTTTACCACTTGCGGCAGAAAGCGGCAGGCCGAGTTACGGTGGAGCAATGCGAAGGTTGTTCGAGGAATCTCAGGCAGCGATCACCTGGACAATGTTCAAGGATGTATTTTACGAAGTACTTCCACTTGATTCGAAATGCCAAGGAACTTCGAGTTCATGCAGCTCGTCAAGAAATCGGGCGATATCCGAATATATTGCCCGATTTGAGGAGCTATGTAAATTCTCCACAATCTGCTCGGAGGAACCCAGTTAAAGCCTGGAAGTGCATCAAATTTGAAGGTGGGTTGCGAGAGGGCGTTCTCACCGCCATCGGCCGATGGAGATTAGGGATTTCCTACATTAAATATATGTCAAATGAAAAGGCTATTGTGTATTGAACGGCAAAGGAAACATATGTTACTCACTTACAGTCCTATTACTTCGATGGTGAGTGATAATCTGGTCCTGAAACGTTTGAGACTTATGGTACTCCGGTTTAGGATTGTGGAATAATTTTATATGACAATCGTTGAATGACCATTTTTTTTTATCGGATGGCTTTCATTGATTGCTAGGTTAGTTTCATGCAAATTAATTAAAAAAGGTTTGGTGGTGAATATTTGTTGATAAATCCCCTAAGCTACACTTCTGTAGTTAGGGTCGATGTACCTCAATGTAGATGGAATGGTAGTGTGCAAGTAATAGAAGGAAGGCAGAGCGTTGGAGAGACGTTGCAGAAGAGTGGTTGTTGGAGGCAACTTCCAAATCTATCTTTCTTGCATCTCCCCTCTCCCTACTCTCCACCCACTAGCTCAGTCGTTATCATCTATCATAGCCACCTCCAAGACACTGGAATAATTTTTTTTGGAAAAAAAGCCATTGTTCTCCACTATTCTCCCTCCTTGGCCTTATCCTAATAATTGGGGAACATTGATAAAAACTTAGTATACATATGCCATGGAAGTTGGAACAATCCTAGGATTCAACTTCAAGAGAAAAGTGAAAAAATAAGATCCGATATTACCAACACAGTACTTTGGCAAGAAACCAACAAGGAAATGAAAGGGGCATATTCGAAACATTTCCAACTTTCATCTCTCTTCAACTCAAATTTCTAAGAAATCATTTGGAAAGGAGCGGAAAAAAAAAAAAAACAAATGCACCTACCCAGATCAACCACCATCGCCGTATAGGCTTTCCATATCTCATTCCCCCAAACCCCCTTCCCCATTAACTGAATGACTCTCACAATAGATGTGTTGGCTGGTTCATTGAACATGACGTTATGCTTTCAAATAATTGATGCTTAGTTTTGAAGGAAGAATGGGAATAGCATTTATTTGATTGGGCACAATGTGTTGAGATTTTGAGTCTATTGCTAAAAAAGTAGAGGGCTTTATAGAGGTGGTGGCCGACTAGGGGTGGGGGTGGCAGGCGGGGGATATAATAGTGCAATGATGAACTGTTAGTCTGGCGTTGTTGATGATGGCACTAATGTGAAGTCTCCTCCGGTGAACATTGCAAACTACAGCTAGACCCTTCTCCAAAAAATTTACCAAAAGGGCCCTTTTGTAATAAAAAAGTGGACTTATTTTGCAATTTTTAATATTGAGACTAATATAAGTCCCAAACATTTTAGGACCACGATATAGATCACCTACTTTGATTGAACTATCTGGTTGAAAAGAAAAGTTCATAACTCATTTATTTTTGGCTCAATTTTGGTTAGAATGTCAAGTTGCTTTTCATGTTGTCAAATTTAGAGGGTCAGATGATCAAGTTCTTATTTAAAAATTTTGTAAAAATAATTAGCATAATTTTTTTGAGATAAATTCATCTTATATAATGACGTTTTTCTATACTTTTGTAGTAGGTATCTTTTCAAGTTTACAGTACTTTCATTTTTTTTTTTCTCAAACACAATCTAGGTTTAAAACTATTTTGTTTTCTTCAAAATATAATTATATTATTCCTAGTATAGAGGAAGAGCCCGAATTTAGGTGAGATCATCAATGATGAATTAAGTGAAAAAACATAATAGTGAACATGACGTTATATCTGGATCCAAAATTTTAAGATAATGAGTTTATCAATCTTCCCAATTTTATAGTATGCAATTAGTCCATTCCTAATCAATATGAAATATTATGCCTCAAAATTTTAACATTCTTTCCCTCAAATGTGAGTCCTAATATTAGTAAGCTTTATCTTAGTGTAAGCTCTTGTGAGTATTTCTAGGAATAAGATCCAAGTCTTGGCAATGCCCCTACATGGGTTGAGACCAAACTAGAAACTAGAGTAACAACTAACCCCCATGGGCTAATGTCTAAATATAAGTTTTGATACCACTTATAAGAGCGGTTAAAGGAGAGCAAAATCAAGAGAGATCACCAATAATGAACTAAGCGAAATTATAAATAGCGCGAGTCTAAGGTTATGTCTTAACCAAAAATCTTAGGGTAATGAATTTATAAATCTTTTTATATCTATAATTCTTGTCTAGTCTATTCTTAACCAATGTGAACTTCATCCCCACTCTTAGGATTCTAACAGAAAGGAGAAGAATATAATTTTATTTAGGTGCTTCTACAAGAAAACAACATAAATATGAGTAAAACAATACTTCAATTTTTGTTTTTAATATAAGAACAAAGTTTAGGTTGCAAGCAAGACTCGCCTTATATTAAAGTATGCCTCCAGACTCGTCAAGTGTTTAAAACAAGTATTTATAGATCACTTACCAATAAAAAAAATCTGATGAACGAATCCTCATCAGGATAATATATAAACAAAAAGCCAATTAGATGAGCAAACCTCCATTGGCAGCAGCACTTTAATTACGAAACACAAAAGCAAAGGTGTTAATTTGCTCATATTCAGCTAATATTCCATATTGAAGACTCATTAACCTTGTTGAAACTTTGCTAGTTAGTCTTATAGAGACGGCAATGTGAGCTTCAAATGCTATCGTTATACTACAATCACAAAAGCCGTGTATGAGTCGTTAACGTAGCTTTCCCAGGAGCGTCGTCCACTTTCAATAGAAGAACATAACAATGTTCCCAGACTACCCTACCACCTACCACGACTATGATTATGGTTGGCGTGGCGCATAGATGTGAAGCAGGGTTGCCTATAAAGGTTTCTCTAGCTGCTCACGCCACGTAATGCCAATAACCAATTGAAAACAGGCTTTTCACCCGAAGAGAGAAAAGTTAGAAGTGAAAAAGTGCTCGGGTCATTGCCATGTATGAATGGAGAAAAAAGAAAATAAAACAGAAAAAGAATTTATTTGTGTAGGTTGCACTCTTCTTAGTGGTAAATGTACTGATATATTTTATTAACTAATTATAAAATTAAATTATTATGTATTATTAATAAAAATACTAGTTAATTATTTATTTAATTAATTTAATCACACACAAAAATAATGCTATATATTGGTTAATTACCGATATTTTTAAATTAATTTCAAATAAAGTATACTACATAACTTTATTTACCGGATAGTTTTCACTTTTAGCTGACAAGAACTTTGAATTTTGATTTATTTAATTCAAAATATTACTTTCAAAGTTTTAAGAGTTGTGCCATACCCGTCTTAAATTTTTCTTCAACCGAAAATCATGCAAAGAGTTATTGCCATATTTTTTTTTGTTTTTATTTCTTTCTCTACCCCCATCAAAGGTCACACACCTTGCCAAATGACTCTATTTATTGTTATCATTAACAAATATTTTGAAAATTAACAAATAAAAAATATCACATGGACAAGATAAAATTATTAAGAGTTTAACTAATATATTATTAGTGTAAATTTTACATATATTGTTATTCAATTTCGTATCGACACATTGTTTATTAACTTAAATAATAATATAAAATGTCAAATACATTATTAAATTTGAATGTAACACCTTTTATATGACATTAAACATAAATTTGATTATTAAATAGGCTGTAGTTTTTAACTAATTAGGTTCTGTAGATTTGGCATAAATTTTAATATAAAATGAAATCAAATTTTCTGTGTCGTCAATCAAAAGGTCGTAATAACTTTAGGATCAGGTCAACATCAAGCCTGGAACTCCTATGTGGAAAGCTTAATAATTTTGTACCCTAACATTGTCAAATCAAATTGCCACATGCAAAAGAGTTTCATTACTAAGCTTTTGGGAGTTGTAGTGCATTCCATAATCAGAAAGTAAGCTCGCACCGCACGAAGAAAGAGGACCTGCTCTTCATTGAGTAAGCTTTTGATTACTGAAGATGCTACATAAAGTGCTTGATAAGATGTATGCTTCAAATTCAACATAAAAATATGTATCCTTAAAAAATTATTAATAAACCTTTCCCACAGACACGCATAACGAACAATAATCGTGTAAATAATAGATTTTTTCGTTTAGAAAAAAGGAATTATTATTATTATTATTATTTTGGAGTTTTCTAGGTTTAATACATAATGCAGTAGTGATATTATTGACTCTACCCGATTGCCAACAACTAAGCGCTTTTTAAATTTTGATTAAAGTGAAAAATTATTCCTTATCGATTTTTTTATCAAACAAATTAGTTTCTAACAAAAATTAAATGATAAATTAGTTTTTAGCCATTTAAAATGTTCGATAAGTTGCTCCCTGTGTTAAATTTGTCTGTTAATTACGAGTTCCCAATTTTTGATTCCCTATTTCACGTTACAATAGAGCATATGCAGCAGCAGAAATGCAAGGAGCAACAGTGCAAAATCGAAATCAAAGATCTAAAAATCTGATTGTATTTCACAATTTCCAATTTAAGTGTTATACTATTGCTCCATGCATTTATGCTGCATTAAATTGAAATGGAAATCGTAACTTGATGAAAACGAACATATTATCATGGTTAACGGACAACTTAATAGAGGACTAGCTTGTCAACGCGTTTTAAATGATTGAGATTTAATTTGTCATTTAATTTTGGTTAGAAAACTAAATTGTCTGATAAAAATCGATAGGAACTAATTTGTTACTGTACTCTGAAATTTTCCTATATGAATTATGATTCATGGCATGGATCCCAGGATCTCTGTAGTATTGGCCCAACAGAATTATGGGCCATAGGCATTAAATTTGTAATAAGTCTTTCAAAATTGAGAGGTGGCAACACGTCACAACAAAACATGCTAGAAAGGTTTGCGCGGTCCACTGTATCCTACTCGCCTAGACAAAACACATCTAGACAAAACATCTTTATTTTCATGACCAAGAAAAAAAATAAAATAAAAATCCTTTTTTGGTCATTGATTCTAATAGGCTAAAACACAAACGTCCAAAAATAAAAAGGAGAATTATGTGGTACACCATCTTAACTTATAGTGCACTATGCATAGTTTAAAATTGTCACCAATTATTTAAAAGTGGTTGGTTTGGCTATAGTAGAAATGAATAACCTTTTTTGTTTTTTTTTTTTTAATCTTTTGATAGTTAAGAATAAGACCCATGGAAACTCTGGACGAAGCAAGAGGAGCCTCAAAACAAGAAAAAAACACTTTTAACCACTATAAATCCAAAAATCTATCAAGAAACACTTAAGATACTCCTGCATAAGATAAATTAGAACCTAATCAAATATAGAACTAAAACTATTAGAGACCAACCCCACCATTCCCTGAATCTTTATCACTACCCCAAATCACCACCTATTAGTCAAGACTAGAACAAAACCCCATTAACATTGGTCAACATAGCCCATGATAAATAAGCAACTTATACTTAGCACTAGAGATTGATCCCAACAGTAGTAGAGACTCCCAACTAGCTCAACACGCACATAAGCATATTAGCAAACAAAATAGGATCATTATCCCAAATCCAAAATTACTCAACAAATAAACATCTAAAGTATTTTCAACATCAATATACACCACAACCTTGGCCCACTTTTGTAAACATAGCATCTTGTAGAACTAGAGTTGAGCTCCACCAATTCTTTATTTCATTTTACTTTATCAACCACCCAAAACAAAAGCACAATATCCAAACTTCACAAAATTCTTAGTCTTATTGCTAACACCATACAAAACCCTATCAATTCAAACTGCATAACCTCATCTTACTTTCTTAAGCAAAGAAGGAACCAAGTGAAGAGAGTGATTACTTGTTTTTGTCTCCACCAACCTACTGAAATTTTCATGTTTCACATATACAACAATTTAGCATATAGTATTTTCCTCTGCCATCAATCTCTTATCACACACCATATCTTCCCTTACACCCATAAATTCCCAAATAGGTTTGCGTTCCATTGTGCCTCATCCCATTATCTCCTTCTAATCTGATAGTCCCAAAAAATTAGATTTTCTCTACCATTAGTTTTCTAGTTACCTCATCCATCCCTCCTCCACTAGCTTTTCTAATGTTCTTATATACTAACTTTCTTTTGCAAAAATAGAGACCATCGATGAAAGAAATTATACCTCCTTTATGATTCTTTTCCTTTGCTTCCTTTGTTTCTTGTCTTTGGACTAATTATTTGATCTCCCTAATTTTAACCAATGCTTGTAACACCCTTTCATCATCTATAAAGAAGATTCTAATCGCTTAGGAAAAAGACCACATTTTCTTGTCTCAATTAGATCCTCCACAGACTCATCGTCGCCATTGAAACCAATTCATTCTACATCATTGACATTCGAGTAGAGTACATCTTCAATAACACCTTCAATATCCTCGATGCCGCTTAGAGCATTCAGGAGATTATTTTGCTCCAAAGCATCCTCTTGCATAGCTATTTACAGAATCAAATGGATTAGCTATACCCAAATAATGCTTGGCTAGGCTAAACTGGAAGCCTAAAACTTCCCATGAACTCACAAGACTCGAGATCATTCTCCAGTAGCTTTAGAGGCTTTATTATCCACATTAGCAAAGAAGAGACCCATTACTTTTAGAGTGGAGATCTATAACATTCATCCCATTTCTATTTTCAATATATGTAGCTATTATCTCAACTATCCATTTGTCATTGGTAAATGATGTTGTTTTGGTTCCTGTGAGTGACTCTTCAAAAGGACCCATACTTTTCTTGAAGTCCTTGCACTAATAAATCATCCTTTTCAATTTCCAAAGATATTCTCACTTCAAATATTCTCTTCTAAAAAAATTTCCACTTCCTTCTCCACACTTTCTGTCATTAATAGCAGATCCCGAAGAGCATCATATAGCTCTCTTAATTTAGAAACTGATAAATCAAGAGAGAAATATTACTAACTAATGATCCATAATATTGTCATTATTTGTAGATTTCCTATGTTCTAACAATTGAGGATTCTTTGAGAGAAATTTCTTCCATAATCAAATTGCCTCCCATCCCACATCTTTAATATGAACATCATATATAATGCCACCCAAAAGAAAAACATATCCAATCATCAATGAATTAAAAAGTAAGTGGTACTTGTCAATATTTTAGCATACTCAAAGAATCTCCTTTTGTAATGGGTGAATCTAAACATATCACCTTCCCCGTATTTCTCCTATCTTTTCCATATTAAAGAAAACCATCCATGTAGTGGACTACCATGACACTCTAACTAAACCCTTCTAGTTTAGCAAACTTCTTCAATTGATCACTTCTTTATATCATCAAAATAGGATTTAAGGAAATGAATACCGAATGATCTTGTTTCGGCCATATCTTCTTTGGAGCAAAAAGTCACCAGAATTTGATATTCTTGCAAGTTCTAATTTTAGTAATTGATGTTCAATCCTTGCGTAATCTTTTAGAGCACCTCAACATCTACCCAGGGTACTACAATTCATCGATAATACTCCAATTTAGCCATTCCCAAGTTCTCCTTGCATTCAACAACCCCTTTGACTACTCTAATTTTGTACTTAATATCCTTTTTCATATTGAACCTCTCTTCTTTTCTTTCATTCTGCCCTTCTATTGATTTCTTGTGAACTTCTTGCCACAAAAACTTATTCTCTTTGAACACTTGTTTAAAAAGATCATCATGAAAGAAAGATAGAGCTTTACCATAGGTGTTCTTAGGATGCTTCATCTCCCAACTACTCATATCTTGGATAAAGGTGCAATAAAAATAAGATTAGAGTTTGGATGGAAATATAATAGAGACAAAGCAAAGCACATTGTGAATGTCTCTTACAATCTTATGATGGAAACATGCCAAGGATAGAGCCTGCAAGTTACAAAGTCCATACTTGGCCCTACCTAAAATTCTCAACTAGATGTGGTCTTCGACTTATAATGAAATCAGCCACCCAAAGGCAAAGTATGTTCTCTTACATAGGACTCAAATTAAATCCCTCAGACAAATGCTCTAAGCGTGAGAATTAAATTCCTCATGCAATTGCTTTGAGTGTGATAATGAAATCCCTTAAACAAATATTTTGAGCAGGGAAATAAGAAAAGCTAGGTAAACAATTTGAAGTTAGACCTTGGTTCATTCCTTTAGACAAGTGCTCTAAGGAGATTATTTAATAGCTCGGATAAAGAATCCGACTACAAAATGAAAAAGACTGCCAAAAGTCGGACATTATTTGCTCCCTTAGATAATTGCTCTAAGCATCGAGTACAAATCAACTCCCTTAGACAATTGTTCTAGCGTCAAGTATAAATCAACTTGTCAAGTACAAATTAACTCCTTTAGACAATTGCTCTAAAGTGTCGAGTACAAATTATTTCCCTTGGATGAGTTATCCAGGCAATCGTGATATGAAGGGATGACTACAAAGTCGGAACACAAAATAATCCCCTTAGAAAATCAACCTAAGTCAAAAACAACCACCACGAATAAAGGGCTACTTGAGAGAAGTCGAATCCGAGCCAAACAACTTAGGTAATCAATCGAAGTTGGAAACTTCTAGTAGTAAAAGAAGGAAGATTTAAATTGAACCTAGATCTAAGCCCTTAGACATGTGATCTAGCGTGGAAGTGAAATCAAACCTCTTAAAGCAAATGCCTTAAGCATGGAAATTTGAAAAGCTTGGAGGTAATTAACTCAGCGCAAAGTTTAAAATTAAACTTCTTAAGAAGATATTTTAAGTATACAAGTCAGAAATCCCTTAAGCAAAAGGCTTAGCGTTGAAAAATTAGAAGAATCTTAGAAACCGGGATACTTGGTTGTATGTTAAAACCCATAGTGGGACAAGAAGAAGTACATATAAAAAGCCCATACTTGGGTAAAGTTTCATTACAAATAAAGGGGAGAACAAAGCTCAAATCCCAAGATGCTTGAATAAGAGTATCATACATCCACATCCAATAAGGATCATCAGAATTTTTAAAAAGCATATTTTTTTTCCTTCTCTCCCTAAGGAATGATTAATATCTCCTCCCTAAGAGATCTGAGATATTCTTCACCTATTAGAAAGGGTGTTGATAACACCTTGTCGAGCCACTAGTAGATGGGATCTATTGATAGTAGAAATTGAAAGAGCTTGTATGAATGAAGAGCTTTCTTTCTATTCATGTTTTACAAGAATCTTACAAGAAAGCCACCAAGACTTCCCAAATTCTAAGGTTGGAAGGCTAAGTACAGATGAGGGCTAAAAGACCAAATTCAGCTTGAGAAATAGCATTTGAAAAT
>JAVHNO010000043.1:0-21412 GCA_031439595.1 Pterocarpus santalinus | reverse complement strand
TGGCCATTGATTGGAAGCAAGTCTTTATCCTTTAGTTCTTTTGGTTTCTTTTTGGCCATTGATTGAAAGCAAGACTTAATCCATAATGAATTGGTTTCACTTTGTAAGTTATGTTCTTTTGGCCATTGATTGGAAGCAAGTCTTAATCCTTAAGGAATTGGTTTCTCATTATTGTTGATGTTCTTCTGGCCATCGATTGGTAGCAAGTCTTTATCCTTTACGAATTGGTTTATCCTTGTCCTTTAAGTTCTTTTGGCCATTTATTGGAAGTAAGACTTAATCCATAATGAATTGGCTTCACTTTGTAAGTTATCTTCTTTTGGACATTGATTGTAAGCAAGTCTTAATCCTTACGGAATTGGTTTCCCATTATTCTTTAAGTTCTTTTGGCCGTTGGTTGGAAGCAAGTCTTAATCCTTAAGGAATTGGTTTCTCCTTGTACTTTAAGTTCTTTTGGCCAATGATAGGAAGCAAGAGTTAATCCATAATGAATTGGTTTCACTTTGGAAGTTATGTTCTTTTGGCCATTGATTGGAAGCAAGTCTTAATCCTTAAGGAATTGGTTTCTCATTATTCTTTAAGTGTTTTGGCCATTCATTGGAAGCAAGTCTTTATGCTTAATGAATTGGTTTTTCCTTGTCCTTTAAGTTCATTCGGCCATTTATTGGAAGTAAGACTTAATCCATAATGAATTGGCTTCACTTTGTAAGTTATGTTCTTTTGGCCATTCATTGGAAGCAAGCCTTAATCCTTAAGGAATTGGTTTCTCATTATTCTTTAAGTTCTTTTGGCCATTGATTGGAAGCAAGTCTTTATCCTTTATGAATTGGTTTATGCTTGACCTTTACATTCTTTTGGCCGTTGATTGGAAGCAAGACTTAATCCATAATGAATTGGCTTCACTTTGTAAGTTATGTTCTTTTGGCCATTGATTGGAAGCAAGTCTTAATCCTTAAGGAATTGGTTTCTCATTATTCTTTAAGTTCTTTTGGCCATTGATTGGAAGCAAGTCTTTATCCTTTATGAATTGGTTTGTCCTTGCCCTTTAAGTTCCTTTGGCCATTGATTGGAAGCAAGACTTAATCCATAATGAATTGGTTTCACTTTGTAAGTTATGTTCTTTTGGCCATTGATTGGAAGCAAGTCTTAATCCTTAAGGAATTGGTTTCTCATTATTCTTTAAGTTCTTTTGGCCATTGATTGGAAGCAAGTCTTTATCCTTTACGAATTGGTTTATCCTTGTCCTTTAAGTTCTTTTGGCCATTGATTGGAAGCAAGACTTAATCCATAATGAATTGGTTTCACTTTGTAAGTTATGTTCTTTTGGCCATTGATTGGAAGCAAGTCTTAATCCTTAAGGAATTGGTTTCTCATTATTCTTTACGTTCTTTTGGCCATTGATTGGAAGCAAGTCTTTATCCTTTATGAATTGGTTTATCCTTGCCCTTTAAGTTCTTTTGGCCATTGATTGGAAGCAAGACTTAATCCATAATGAATTGGTTTCACTTTGTAAGTTATGTTCTTTTGGCCATTGATTGGAAGCAAGTCTTAATCCTTAAGGAATTGGTTTCTCATTATTCTTTACGTTCTTTTGGCCATTGATTGGAAGCAAGTCTTTATCCTTCTGAATTGCTTTATCCTTGTCCTTTAAGTTCTTTTGGCCATTGATTGGAAGCAAGACTTAATCCATAATGAATTGGTTTCACTTTGTAAGTTATGTTCTTTTGGCCATTGATTGGAAGCAAGTCTTAATCCTTAAGGAATTGGTTTCTCATTATTCTTTAAGTTCTTTTGGCCATTGATTGGAAGCAAGTCTTTATCCTTATGAATTGGTTTATCCTTGTCCTTTAAGTTCTTTTGGCCATTGATTGGAAGCAAGACTTAATCCATAATGAATTGGTTTCACTTTGTAAGTTATGTTCTTTTGGCCATTGATTGGAAGCAAGTCTTAATCCTTAAGGAATTGGTTTCTCATTATTCTTTAAGTTCTTTTGGCCATTCATTGGAAGCAAGTCTTTATCCTATATGAATTGGTTTATCCTTGTCCTTTAAGTTCTTTTGGCCATTTATTGGAAGCAAGACTTAATCCATAATGAATTGGTTTCACTTTGTAAGTTATGTTCTTTTGGCCATTGATTGGAAGCAAGTCTTAATCCTTAAGGAATTGGTTTCTCATTATTCTTTAAGTTCTTTTGGCCATTGATTGGAAGCAAGTCTTTATCCTTAACTGAATTGGTTATCCTTGTCCTTGAAGTTCTTCTGGCCATTGATTGGAAGCAACACTTAATCCATAATGAATTGGTTTCACTTTGTAAGTTATGATCGTTTGGCCATTGATTGGAAGCAAGTCTTAATCCTTAAGGAATTGGTTTCTCATTATTCTTTAAGTTCTTTTGGCCATTCATTGGAAGCAAGTCTTTATCCTTTACGAATTGGTTTATCCTTGTCCTTTAAGTTCTTTTGGCCATTGATTGGAAGCAAGACTTAATCCATAATGAATTGGTTTCACTTTGTAAGTTATGTTCTTTTGGCCATTGATTGGAAGCAAGTCTTAATCCTTAAGGAATTGGTTTCTCATTATTCTTTAAGTTCTTTTGGCCGTTGATTGGAAGCAAGTCTTTATCCTTTACGAATTGGTTTATCCTTGTCCTTTAAGTTCTTTTGGCCATTGATTGGAAGCAAGACTTAATCCATAATGAATTGGTTTCACTTTGTAAGTTATGTTCTTTTGGCCATTGATTGGAAGCAAGTCTTAATCCTTAAGGAATTGGTTTCTCATTATTCTTTAAGTTCTTTTGGCCATTCATTGGAAGCAAGTCTTTATCCTTAAGAATTGGTTTATCCTTGTCCTTTAAGTTCTTTTGGCCATTGATTGGAAGCAAGACTTTATTGATAATGAATTGCTTTCACGTTGTAAGTTATGTTCTTTTGGCCATTGATTGGAAGCAAGTCTTAATCCTTAAGGAATTGGTTTCTCATTATTCTTTAAGTTCTTTTGGCCATTGATTGGAAGCAAGTCTTTATCCTTTGCGAATTGGTTTATCCTTGTCCTTTAAGTTCTTTTGGCCATTTATTGGAAGCAAGACTTTATCCATAATGAATTGCTTTCACGTTGTAAGTTATGTTCTTTTGGCCATTGATTGGAAGCAAGTCTTAATCCTTAAGGAATTGGTTTCACTTTGTAAGTTATGTTCTTTTGGCCATTGATTGGAAGCAAGTCTTTATCCTTTACGAATTGGTTTATCCTTGCCCTTTAAGTTCTTTGGGCCATTGATTGGAAGCAAGAGTTAATCCATAATGAATTGGTTTCACTTTGTAAGTTATGTTCTTTTGGCCATTGATTGGAAGCAAGTCTTAATCCTTAAGGAATTGGTTTCTCATTATTCTTTAAGTTCTTTTGGCCATTCATTGGAAGCAAGTCTTTATCCTTTACGAATTGGTTTATCCTTGTCCTTTAAGTTCTTTTGGCCATTGATTGGAAGCAAGACTTAATCCATAATGAATTGGTTTCACTTTGTAAGTTATGTTCTTTTGGCCATTGATTGGAAGCAAGTCTTAATCCTTAAGGAATTGGTTTCTCATTATTCTTTAAGTTCTTTTGGCCATTGATTGGAAGCAAGTCTTTATCCTTTATGAATTGGTTTATCCTTGCCCTTTAAGTTCTTTTGGCCATTGATTGGAAGCAAGACTTAATCCATAATGAATTGGTTTCACTTTGTAAGTTATGTTCTTTTGGGCATTGATTGGAAGCAAGTCTTAATCCTTAATGAATTGGTTTCTCATTATTCTTTAAGGTCTTTTGGCCATTCATTGGAAGCAAGTCTTTATCCTTTACGAATTGGTTTATCCTTGCCCTTTAAGTTCTTTTGGCCATTGATTGGAAGCAAGACTTAATCCATAATGAATTGGTTTCACTTTGTAAGTTATGTTCTTTGGCCATTGATTGGAAGCAAGTGTTAATCCTTAAGGAATTGGTTTCTCATTATTCTTTAAGTTCTTTTGGCCATTCATTGGAAGCAAGTCTTTATCCGTAATGACTTGGTTTCTCTTTATCCTGTAAGTTCTTTTGGCCATTGATTGGAAGCAAAACTTAATCCATAATGAATTGGTTTCACTTTGTAAGTTAT
Source organism: Pterocarpus santalinus (assembly GCA_031439595.1). Classification (NCBI taxonomy): domain Eukaryota; kingdom Viridiplantae; phylum Streptophyta; class Magnoliopsida; order Fabales; family Fabaceae; genus Pterocarpus; species Pterocarpus santalinus. Next base: position 17,285 of record JAVHNO010000043.1, on the reverse strand, counting down.
GTTCTTTTGGCCATTGATTAGAAGCAAGCCTTAATCCTTAAGGAATTGGTTTCTCATTGTTCTTTAAGTTCTTTTGGCCATTGATTGGAAGCAAGTCTTTATCCTTTATGAATTGGTTTATCCTTGTCCTTTATGTTCTTTTGGCCATTTATTGGAAGCAAGACTTAATCCATAATGAATTGGCTTCACTTTGTAAGTTATGTTCTTTTGGCCATTGATTGGAAGCAAGTCTTAATCCTTAAGGAATTGGTTTCTCATTATTCTTAAGTTCTTTTGGCCATTGATTGGAAGCAAGTCTTAATCCTTAAGGAATTGGTTTCTCTTTATTCTTTATGTTTTTTTGGAGATAGATTGGAAGCAAGTCTTAATCCATAATGAATTGATTTCTCTTTTTTCTTTAAGTTGTTTTGGCCATTGATTGGAAGCAAGTCTTAATCCTTAAGGAATTGGTTTCTCATTATTCTTTAAGTTCTTTTGGCCATTGATTGGAAACATGTCTTAATTCTAAATGAATTGGTTTATCCTTGTCCTTTAAGTTCTTTTGGCCATTTATTGGAAGCAAGACTTAATCCATAATGAATTGGTTTCACTTGTAAGTTATGTTCTTTTGGCCATTGATTGGAAGCAAGTCTTAATCCTTAAGGAATTGGTTTCTCATTATTCTTTAAGTTCTTTTGGCCATTGATTGGAAGCAAGTCTTTAATCCTTAAGGAATTGGTTTATCCTTGTCCTTTAAGTTCTTTTGGCCATTGATTGGAAAGCAGAGTCTTAATCCATAATGAATTGGCTTCACTTTGTAAGTTATGTTCTTTTGGCCATTGATTGGAAGCAAGTCTTAATCCTTAAGGAATTGGTTTCTCATTATTCTTTAAGTTCTTTTGGCCATTGATTGGAAGCAAGTCTTTATCCTTAGGGAATTGGTTTATCCTTATTCCTTTAAGTTCTTTTGGCCATTGATTGGAAGCAAGTCTTAATCCATAATGAATTGGTTTCACTTTGTAAGTTAAGTTCTTTTGGCCATTGATTGGAAGCAAGTCTTAATCCTTAATGAATTGGTTTCTCATTATTCTTTAAGTTCTTTTGGCCATTGATTGGAAGCAAGTCTTTATCCTTACTGAATTGATTTTTCCTTGTCCTTTAAGTTCTTTTGGCCATTGATTGGAAGCAAGACTTAATCCATAATGAATTGGTTTCACTTTGTAAGTTAAGTTCTTTTGGCCATTGATTGGAAGCAAGTCTTAATCCTTAAGGAATTGGTTTCTCATTATTCTTTAAGTTCTTTTGGCCATTGATTGGAAGCAAGTCTTTATCCTTACTGAATTGGTTTATCCTTGTCCTTTAAGTTCCTTTGGGCATTGATTGGAAGCAAGACTTAATCCATAATGAATTGGTTTCACTTTGTAAGTTATGTTCTTTTGGCCATTGATTGGAAGCAAGTCTTAATCCTTAAGGAATTGGTTTCTCATTATTCTTTAAGTTCTTTTGGCCATTGATTGGAAGCAAGTCTTTATCCTTTACGAATTGGTTTATCGTTGCCCTTTATGTTCTTTTCGCCATTGATTGGAAGCAAGAGTTAATCCATAATGAATTGGTTTCACTTTGTAAGTTATGTTCTTTTGGCCATTGATTGGAAGCAAGTCTTAATCCTTAAGGAATTGGTTTCTCATTATTCTTTAAGTTCTTTTGGCCATTGATTGGAAGCAAGTCTTTATCCTTAAGAATTGGTTTATCCTCGTACTTTAAGTTGTTTTGGCCAATGATTGGAAGCAAGACTTAATCCATAATGAATTGGTTTCACTTTGTAAGTTATGTTCTTTTGGCCATTGATTGGAAGCAAGTCTTAATCCTTAAGGAATTGGTTTCTCATTATTCTTTAAGTTCTTTTGGCCGTTGATTGGAAGCAAGTCTTTATCCTTTACGAATTGGTTTATCCTTGTCCTTTAAGTTCTTTTGGCCATTTATTGGAAGCAAGACTTTATCCATAATGAATTGCTTTCACGTTGTAAGTTATGTTCTTTTGGCCATTGATTGGAAGCAAGTCTTACTCCTTAAGGAATTGGTTTCTCATTATTCTTTAAGTTCATTTGGCCATTCATTGGAAGCAAGTCTTTATCCTTAGAATTGGTTTATCCTTGTCCTTTAAGTTTCTTTGGCCATTGATTCCATGCAAGGCTTAATCCATAATGAATTGGCTTGTCTTTGTAAGTTATGTTCTTTTGGCCATTGATTGGAAGCAAGTCTTAATCCTTAAGGAATTGGTTTCTCATTATTCTTTAAGTTCTTTTGGCCATTGATTGGAAGCAAGTCTTTATCCTTTACGAATTGGTTTATCCTTGTCCTTTACGTTCTTTTGGCCATTGATTGGAAGCAAGACTTAATCCATAATGAATTGGTTTCACTTTGTAAGTTATGTGCTTTTGGCCATTGATTGGAAGCAAGTCTTAATCCTTAAGGAATTGGTTTCTCATTATTCTTTAAGTTCTTTTGGCCATTGATTGGAAGCAAGTCTTAATCCTTACTGAATTGGTTTATACTTGTCTTATAAGATCTTTTGGCCATTGATTGGAAGCAAGACTTAATCCATAATGAATTGGTTTCACTTTGTAAGTTATGTTCTTTTGGCCATTGATTGGAAGCAAGTCTTAATCCTTAAGGAATTGGTTTCTCATTATTCTTTAAGTTCTTTTGGCCATTGATTGGAAGGAAGTCTTTATCCTTACTGAATTGGTTTAAGCTTGTCCTTTAAGTTATTTTGGCCATTGATTGGAGGCAAGACTTAATCCATAATGAATTGGTTTCACTTTGTAAGTTATGTTCTTTTGGCCATTGATTGGAAGCAAGTCTTAATCCTTAAGGAATTGGTTTCTCATTATTCTTTAAGTTCTTTTAGCCAGTCATTAGAAGCCAGTCTTTATCCTTTACGAATTGGTTTATCCTTGTCCTTTAAGTTCTTTTGGCCATTAATTGGAAGCAAGACTTAATCCATAATGAATTGGTTTCACTTTGTAAGTTATGTTCTTTTGGCCATTGATTGGAAGCAAGTCTTAATCCTTAAGGAATTGGTTTCTCATTATTCTTTAAGTTCTTTTGGCCATTGATTGGAAGCAAGTCTATATCCTTTGTGAATAGGTTTATCCTTGTCCTTTAAGTTCTTTTGGCCATTGATTGGAAGCAAGACTTAATCCATAATGAATTGGTTTCACTTTGTAAGTTATGTTCTTTTGGCCATTGATTGGAAGCAAGTCTTAATCCCTAAGGAATTGGTTTCTCATTATTCTTTAAGTTCTTTTGGCCATTGATTGGAAGCAAGTCTTTATCCTTTACGAATTGGTTTATCCTTGTCCTTTAAGTTCTTTTGGCCATTGATTGGAAGCAAGACTTAATCCATAATGAATTGGTTTCACTTTGTAAGTTATGTTCTTTTGGCCATTGATTGGAAGCAAGTCTTAATCCTTAAGGAATTGGTTTCTCATTATTCTTTAAGTTCTTTTGGCCATTGATTGGAAGCAAGTCTTTATCCTTTACGAATTGGTTTATCCTTGCCCTTTAAGTTCTTTTGGCCATTGATTGGAAGCAAGAGTTAATCCATAATGAATTGGTTTCACTTTGTAAGTTATGTTCTGTTGGCCATTGATTGGAAGCAAGTCTTAATCCTTAAGGAATTGGTTTCTCATTATTCTTTAAGTTCTTTTGGCCATTGATTGGAAGCAAGTCTTTATCCTTTGCGAATTGGTTTATCCTTGTCCTTTAAGTTCTTTTGGCCATTTATTGGAAGCAAGACTTAATCCATAATGAATTGGTTTCACTTTTGTAAGTTATGTTCTTTTGGCCATTGATTGGAAGCAAGTCTTAATCCTTAATGAATTGGTTTCTCATTATTCTTTAAGTTCTTTGGCCATTCATTAGAAGCAAGTCTTTATCCTTTAGGAATTGGTTTATCCTTGTCCTTTAAGTTCTTTTGGCCATTTATTGGAAGCAAGACTTAATCCATAATGAATTGGTTTCACTTTGTAAGTTATGTTCTTTTGGCCATTGATTGGAAGCAAGTCTTAATCCTTAAGGAATTGGTTTCTCATTATTCTTTACGTTCTTTTGGCCATTGATTAGAAGCAAGTCTTAATCCTTAAGAATTGGTTTATCCTTGTCCTTGAAGTTCTTTTGGCCATTGATTGGAAGCAAGACTTAATCCACAATGAATTGGTTTCACTTTGTAAGTTAAGTTCTTTTGGCCATTGATTGGTAGCAAGTCTTAATCCTTAAGGAATTGGTTTCTCATTATTCTTTAAGTTCTTTTGGCCATTGATTGGAAGCAAGTCTTTATCCTTACTGAATTGGTTTATCCTTGTCCTTTAAGTTCTTTTGGCCATTGATTGGAAGCAAGTCTTAATCCATAATGAATTGGTTTCACTTTGTAAGTTATGTTCTTTTGGCCATTGATTGGAAGCAAGTCTTAATCCTTAAGGAATTGGTTTCTCATTATTCTTTAAGTTCTTATGGCCATTGATTGAAGCAAGTCTTAATCCTTAATGAATTGGTTTATCCTTGTCCTTTAAGTTCTTTTGGCCATTGATTGGAAGCAAGTCTTAATCCATAATGAATTGGTTTCACTTTGTAAGTTATGTTCTTTTGGCCATTGATTGGAAGCAAGTCTTAATCCTTAAGGAATTGGTTTCTCATTATTCCTTAAGTTCTTTTGGCCATTGATTGGAAGCAAGTCTTTATCCTTTACGAATTGGTTTATCCTTGTCCTTTAAGTTCTTTTGGCCATTTATTGGAAGCAAGACTTAATCCATAATGAATTGGTTTCACTTTGTAAGTTATGTTCTTTTGGCCATTGATTGGAAGCAAGTCTTAATCCTTAAGGAATTGGTTTCTCATTATTCTTTAAGTTCTTTTGGCCATTGATTGGAAGCAAGTCTTTATCCTTCTGAATTGGTTTATCCTTGTCCTTTAAGTTCTTTTGGCCATTTATTGGAAGCAAGACTTAATCCATAATGAATTGGTTTCACTTTGTAAGTTATGTTCTTTTGGCCATTGATTGGAAGCAAGTCTTAATCCTTAAGGAATTGGTTTCTCATTATTCTTTAAGTTCTTTTGGCCATTGATCGGAAGCAAGTTTTTATCCTTTACGAATTATTTTCTCATTATTCTTTAAGTTCTTTTGGCCATTGATTGCAAGCAATTGTTTATCCTTTACGAATTGGTTTATCCTTGTCCTTTAAGTTCTTTTGGCCATTTATTTGAAGCAAGACTTAATCCATAAGGAATTAGTTTCTCGTTATTCTTTATGTTCTTTTGGCCATTGATTGGAAGCAAGACTTAATCCTTAAGGAATTTGTTTCTCATTATTCTTTAAGTTCTTTTGGCCATTGATTGGAAGCAAGACTTAATACATAATGAATTGGTTTCTCTTTGTCCTTTAAGTTCTTTTTGCCATTGATTGGAAGCAAGTCTTAATCCTTAAGGAATTGGTTTCTCTTTATTCTTTAAGTTCTTTTGGCCATTGATTGGAAGCAAGTCTTTATCCTTTACGAATTGGTTTATCCTTGTCCTTTAAGTTCTTTTGGCCATTTATTGGAAGCAAGACTTAATCCATAATGAATTGGTTTCACTTTGTAAGTTATGTTCTTTTGGCCATTGATTGGAAGCAAGTCTTAATCCTTAAGAATTAGGTTTCTCATTATACTTTTAGTTCTTTTGGCCATTGATTGGAAGCAAGTCTTTATCCTTTGAATTGGTTTATCCTTGTCCTTTAAGTTCTTTTGGCCATTGATTGGAAGCAAGACTTAATCCATAATGAATTGGTTTCACTTTGTAAGTTATGTTCTTTTGGCCATTGATTGGAAGCAAGTCTTAATCCTTAAGGAATTGGTTTCTCATTATTCTTTAAGTTCTTTTGGCCATTGATTGGGAGCAAGTCTTTATCCTTACTGAATTGGTTTATCCTTGTCCTTTAAGTTCTTTTGGCCATTGATTGGAAGCAAGACTTAATCCATAATGAATTGGTTTCACTTTGTAAGTTATGTTCTTTTGGCCATTGATTGAAACAAGTCTTAATCCTTAAGGAATTGGTTTCTCATTATTCTTTAAGTTCTTTTGGCCATTCATTGGAAGCAAGTCTTTATCCTTTACGAATTGGTTTATCCTTGTCCTTTAAGTTCTTTTGGCCATTGATTGGAAGCAAGACTTAATCCATAATGAATTGGTTTCACTTTGTAAGTTATGTTCTTTTGGCCATTGATTGGAAGCAAGTCTTAATCCTTAAGGAATTGGTTTCTCATTATTCTTTAAGTTCTTTTGGCCATTGATTGGAAGCAAGTCTTTATCCTTACTGAATTGGTTTATCCTTGTCCTTTAAGTTCTTTTGGCCATTGATTGGAAGCAAGACTTAATCCATAATGAATTGGTTTCACTTTGTAAGTTATGTTCTTTTGGCCATTGATTGGAAGCAAGTCTTAATCCTTAAGGAATTGGTTTCTCATTATTCTTTAAGTTCTTTTGGCCATTGATTGGAAGCAAGTCTTTATCCTTACTGAATTGGTTTATCCTTGTCCATTAAGTTCCTTTGGCCATTGATTGGAAGCAAGACTTAATCCATAATGAATTGGTTTCACTTTGTAAGTTATGTTCTTTTGGCCATTGATTGGAAGCAAGTCTTAATCCTTAAAGAATTGGTTTCTCATTATTCTTTAAGTTCTTTTGGCCATTCATTGGAAGCAAGTCTTTATCCTTTACGAATTGGTTTATCCTTGTCCTTTAAGTTCTTTTGGCCATTGATTGGAAGCAAGACTTAATCCATAATGAATTGGTTTCACTTTGTAAGTTATGTTCTTTTGGCCATTGATTGGAAGCAAGTCTTAATCCTTAAGGAATTGGTTTCTCATTATTCTTTAAGTTCTTTTGGCCATTCATTGGAAGCAAGTCTTTATCCTTTAGGAATTGGTTTATCCTTGTCCTTTAAGTTCTTTTGGCCATTGATTGGAAGCAAGACTTAATCCATAATGAATTGGTTTCACTTTGTAAGTTATGTTCTTTTGGCCATTGATTGGAAGCAAGTCTTAATCCTTAAGGAATTGGTTTCTCATTATTCTTTAAGTTCTTTTGGCCATTGATTGGAAGCAAGTCTTTATCCTTTTCGAATTGGTTTATCCTTGTCCTTTAAGTTCTTTTGGCCATTGATTGGAAGCAAGACTTAATCCATAATGAATTGGTTTCACTTTGTAAGTTATGTTCTTTTGGCCATTGATTGGAAGCAAGTCTTAATCCTTAAGGAATTGGTTTCTCATTATTCTTTAAGTTCTTTTGGCCATTGATTGGAAGCAAGTCTTTATCCTTTACGAATTGGTTTATCCTTGTCCTTTAAGTTCTTTTGGCCATTGATTGGAAGCAAGACTTAATCCATAATGAATTGGTTTCACTTTGTAAGTTATGTTCTTTTGGCCATTGATTGGAAGCAAGTCTTAATCCTTAAGGAATTGGTTTCTCATTATTCTTTAAGTTCTTTTGGCCATTGATTGGAAGCAAGTCTTTATCCTTTATGAATTGGTTTATCCTTGTCCTTTAAGTTCTTTTGGCCATTGATTGGAAGCAAGACTTAATCCATAATGAATTGGTTTCACTTTGTAAGTTATGTTCTTTTGGCCATTGATTGGAAGCAAGTCTTAATCCTTAAGGAATTGGTTTCTCATTATTCTTTAAGTTCTTTTGGCCATTGATTGGAAGCAAGTCTTTATCCTTAAGAATTGGTTTATCCTTGTCCTTTAAGTTCTTTTGGCCATTGATTGGAAGCAAGACTTAATCCATAATGAATTGGTTTCATCTTTGTAAGTTATGTTCTTTTGGCCATTGATTGGAAGCAAGTCTTAATCCTTAATGAATTGGTTTCTCTTTATTCTTTAAGTTCTTTTGGCCATTGATTGGAAGCAAGTCTTAATCCTTAAGGAATTGGTTTCTCATTATTCTTTAAGTTCTTTTGGCCATTGATTGGAAGCAAGTCTTAATCCATAATGAATTGGTTTATCACTTTGTCCTTTAAGTTCTTTTGGCCATTGATTGGAAGCAAGTCTTAATCCTTAATGAATTGGTTTCTCATTATTCTTTAAGTTCTTTTGGCCATTGATTGGAAGCAAGTCTTAATCCTTAAGGAATTGGTTTCTCATTATTCTTTAAGTTCTTTTGGTCGTTGATTGGAAGCAAGTCTTTACCCTTTATGAATTGGTTTACCCTCGTCCTTTAAGATCTTTTGGCCAATGATTGGAAGCAAGACTTAACCCATAATGAATTGGGTTCACTTTGTAAGTTATGTTCTTTTGGCCATTGATTGGAAGCAAGTCTTAATCCTTAAGGAATTGGTTTCTCATTATTCTTTAAGTTCTTTTGGCCATTGATTGGAAGGAAGTCTTAAACCTTTATAATTGGTTTCTCTTTGTCCTTTAAGTTCTTTTGGCCATTGATTGGAAGCAAATCTTAATCCATTATGAATTGGTTTCTCTTTGTTCTTTAAGTTCTTTTGGCCATTGATTGGAAGCAAGTCTTAATCCTTTATGAATTGGTTTATCATTGTTCTTTAAGTTCTTTTGGCCATTGATTGGAAGCAAGTCTTAATCCTTAATGAATTGGTTTCATCTTTGTCCTTTAAGTTCTTTTGGCCATTGATTGGAAGCAAGTCTTAATCCTTAATGAATTGGTTTCACATTATTCTTTAAGTTCTTTTGGCCATTGATTGGAAGCAAGTCTTAATCCTTAGGAATTGGTTTATCCTTGTCCTTTAAGTTCTTTTGGCCATTGATTGGAAGCAAGTCTTAATCCTTAATGAATTGGTTTCATCTTTGTAAGTTAAGTTCTTTTGGCCATTGATTGGAAGCAAGTCTTAATCCTTAATGAATTGGTTTCTCATTGTTCTTTAAGTTCTTTTGGCCATTGATTGGAAGCAAGTCTTAATCCTTAAGGAATTGGTTTATCATTGTTCTTTAAGTTCTTTTGGCCATTGATTGGAAGCAAGTCTTAATCCATAATGAATTGGTTTCACTTTGTCCTTTAAGTTCTTTTGGCCATTGATTGGAAGCAAGTCTTAATCCTTAATGAATTGGTTTCTCATTGTTCTTTAAGTTCTTTTGGCCATTGATTGGAAGCAAGTCTTAATCCTTAAGGAATTGGTTTATCATTGTCTTTAAGTTCTTTTGGCCATTGATTGGAAGCAAGTCTTAATCCTAATGAATTGGTTTATCACTTGTCCTTTAAGTTCTTTTGGCCATTGATTGGAAGCAAGTCTTAATCCATAATGAATTGGTTTCTCATTTTCTTTAAGTTCTTTTGGCCATTGATTGGAAGCAAGTCTTAATCCTTAATGAATTGGTTTATCATTGTTCTTTAAGTTCTTTTGGCCATTGATTGGAAGCAAGTCTTAATCCATAATGAATTGGTTTCACTTTGTCTTTAAGTTCTTTTGGCCATTGATTGGAAGCAAGTCTTAACCCTTAAGGAATTGGTTTCTCGTTATTCTTTAAGGTCTTTTGGCCATTCATTGGAAGCAAGTCTTGATCCTTTAGGAATTGGTTTATCCTTGCCCTTTAAGTTCTTTTGGCCATTGATTGGAAGCAAGACTTAATCCATAATGAATTGGTTTCACTTTGTAAGTTATGTTCTTTTGGCCATTGATTGGAAGCAAGTCTTAATCCTTAAGGAATTGGTTTGTCATTATTCTTTAAGTTCTTTTGGCCATTGATTGGAAGCAAGTCTTTATCCTTAAGGAATTGGTTTATCCTTGTCCTTTAAGTTCTTTTGGCCATTGATTGGAAGCAAGACTTAATCCATAATGAATTGGTTTCACTTTGTAAGTTATGTTCTTTTGGCCATTGATTGGAAGCAAGTCTTAATCCTTAAGGAATTGGTTTCTCATTATTCTTTAAGTTCTTTTGGCCATTGATTGGAAGCAAGTCTTTATCCTTACTGAATTGGTTTATCCTTGTCCTTTAAGTTCTTTTGGGCATTGATTGGAAGCAAGACTTAATCCATAATGAATTGGTTTCACTTTGTAAGTTATGTTCTTTTGGCCATTGATTGGAAGCAAGTCTTAATCCTTAAGGAATTGGTTTCTCATTATTCTTTAAGTTCTTTTGGCCCTTGGTGGGAAGCAAGCCTTTAACCTTTACGAATTGATTTATCCTTCTCCTTTAACTTCTTTTGGCCATTGATTGGAAGCAAGACTAAATCCATAATGAATTGGTTTCACTTTGTAAGTTAGTTTCTTTTGGCCATTGATTGAATGCAAGTATTATTCCTTAAGGAATTGGTTTCTCATTATTCTTTAAGTTCTTTTGGCCATTGATTGGAAGCAAGTCTTTATCCTTACTGAATTGGTTTATCCTTCCCCTTTAAGTTCTTTTGCCCATTGATTGGAAGCAAGACTTAATCCATAATGAATTGGTTTCACTTTGTAAGTTATGTTCTTTTGGCCATTGATTGGAAGCAAGCCTTAATCCTTAAGGAATTGGTTTCACATTATTCTTTAAGTTCTTTTAGCCATTGGTTAGAAGCAAGTCTTTATCCTTAAGGAAATGGTTTATTCTTGTCCTTTATGTTCTTTTGGCGTTTGATGGGAAGCAAGACTTAATCCATAATGAATTGGTTTCACTTTGTAGTTATGTTCTTTTGGCCATTGATTGGAAGCAAGTCTCAGTCCTTAAGGAATTGGTTTCTCATTATTCTTTAAGTTCTTTTGGCCATTCATTGGAAGCAAGTTTGAATCCTTGAGGAATTAGTTTATCCTTGTCCTTTAAGTTCTTTTGGCCATTTATTAGAAGCAAGACTTAATCCATAATGAATTGGTTTCACTTTGTAAGTTATGTTCTTTTGGCCATTGATTGGAAGCAAGTCTTAATCCTTAAGGAATTGGTTTCTCATTATTCTTTAAGTTCTTTTGGCCATTGATTGGAAGCAAGTCTTTATCCTTTGAATTGGTTTATCCTTGTCCTTTAAGTTCTTTTGGCCATTGATTGGAAGCAACTTAATCCATAATGAATTGGTTTCACTTTGTAAGTTAAGTTCTTTTGGCCATTGATTGGAAGCAAGTCTTAATCCTTAATGAATTGGTTTCTCATTATTCTTTAAGTTCTTTTGGCATTCATTGATTGGAAGCAAGTCTTTATCCTTAGGAATTGGTTTATCCTTGTCCTTTAAGTTCTTTTGGACATTGATTGGAAGCAAGACTTAATCCATAATGAATTGGTTTCACTTTGTAAGTTATGTTCTTTTGGCCATTGATTGGAAGCAAGTCTTAATCCATTAATGAATTGGTTTCTCATTATTCTTTAAGTTCTTTTTGCCATTGATTGGTAGCAAGTCTTAATCCTTTACGAATTGGTTTCCCTTTCTCCTTTAAGTTCTTTTGGCCATTGATTGGAAGCAAGTCTTAATCCATAATGAATTGGTTTCATCTTTGTAAGTTAAGTTCTTTTGGCCATTGATTGGAAGCAAGTATTAATCCTTAACGAATTGCTTTCTCATTATTCTTTAAGTTCTTTTGGCCATTGATTGGAAGCAAGTCTTAATCCTTAAGGAATTGGTTTATCATTATTCTTTAAGTTCTTTTGGCCACTGATTGGAAGCAAGTCTTAATCCATAATGAATTGGTATCCCTTTGTCCTTTAAGTTCTTTTGGCCATTGATTGGCAGCAAGTCTTAATCCTTAAGGAATTGGTTTCTCATTGTTCTTTAACTTCTTTTGGCCATTGATTGGAAGCAAGTCTTAATCCTTAATGAATTGGTTTATCCTTGTCCTTTAAGTTCTTTTGGCCATTGATTGGAAGCAAGTCTTAATCCTTAATGAATTGGTTTCATCATTGTCCTTTAAGTTCTTTTGGCCATTGATTGGAAGCAAGTCTTAATCCTTATGAATTGGTTTCTCATTATTCTTTAAGTTCTTTTGGCCATTGATTGGAAGCAAGTCTTAATCCTTAATGAATTGGTTTATCCTTGTCCTTTAAGTTCTTTTGGCCATTGATTGGAAGCAAGTCTTAATCCATAATGAATTGGTTTCACTTTGTTTTAAGTTCTTTTGGCCATTGATTGGAAGGAAGTCTTAATCCTTACGGAATTGGTTTCTCATTATTCTTTAAGTTCTTTTGGCCATTCATTGGAAGCAAGTCTTTATCCTTTTCGAATTGGTTTATCCTTGTCCTTTAAGTTCTTTTGGCCATTGATTGGAAGCAAGACTTAATCCATAATGAATTGGTTTCACTTTGTTAGTTATGTTCTTTTGGCCATTGATTGGAAGCAAGTCTTAATCCTTAAGGAATTGGTTTCTCATTATTCTTTAAGTTCTTTTGGCCATTGTTTGGAAGCAAGTCTTAATCCTTAAGGAATTGGTTTATCCTTGTCCTTTAAGTTCTTTTGGCCATTGATTGGAAGCAAGACTTAATCCATAACGAATTGGCTTCACTTTGTTAGTCAAGTTCTTTTGGCCATTGACTGGAAGCAAGTCTTAATCCTTAAGGAATTGGTTTCGCATTATTCTTTATGTTCTTTTGGCCATTCATTGGAAGCAGGTCTTTATCCTTTTCGAATTGGTTTATCCTTGTCCTTTAAGTTCTTTTGGCCATTGATTGGTAGCAAGTCTTAATTCATAATGAATCGGTTTCACTTTGTAAGTTATGTTCTTTTGGCCATTGATTGGAAGCAAGTCTTAATCCATAAGGAATTGGTTTCTCATTATTCTTTAAGTTCTTTTGGCCATTGATTGGAAGCAAGTCTTTATCCTTTACGAATTGGTTTATCCTTGTCCTTTAAGTTCTTTTGGCCATTGATTGGAATCATGTCTTAATCCGTAATGACTTGGTGTCTCTTTGTAAGTTAAGTTCTTTTGGCCATTGATTGGAAGCAAGTCTTAATCCTTAAGGAATTGGTTTCTCATTATTCTTTAAGTTCTTTTGGTCATTGTTTGGAAGCAAGTCTTAATCCTTAAGGAATTGGTTTCTCCTTGTCCTTTAAGTTCTTTTGGCCATTGATTGGAAGCAAGTCTTAATCCATAATGAATTGGTTTCACTTTGTAAGTTAAGTTCTTTTGGCCATTGATTGGAAGCAAGTCTTAATCCTTAAGGAATTGGTTTCTCATTATTCTTTAAGTTCTTTTGGCCATTGATTGGAAGCAAGTCTTTATCCTTTACGAATTGGTTTATCCTTGTCCTTTAAGTTCTTTTGGCCATTGATTGGAAGCAAGACTTAATCCATAATGAATTGGTTTCACTTTGTAAGTTATGTTCTTTTGGCCATTGATTGGAAGCAAGTCTTAATCCTTAAGGAATTGGTTTCTCATTATTCTTTAAGTTCTTTTGGCCATTGATTGGAAGCAAGTCTTAATCCTTAAGGAATTGGTTTATCCTTGTCCTTTAAGTTCTTTTGGCCATTGATTGGAAGCAAGACTTAATCCATAATGAATTGGTTTCACTTTGTAAGTTATGTTCTTTTGGCCATTGATTGGAAGCAAGTCTTAATCCTTAAGGAATTGGTTTCTCATTATTCTTTAAGTTCTTTTGGCCATTCATTGGAAGCAAGTCTTTATCCTTTACGAATTGGTTTATCCTTGTCCTTTAAGTTCTTTTGGCCATTGATTAGAAGCAAGACATAATCCATAATGAATTGGTTTCACTTTGTAAGTTATGTTCTTTTGGCCACTGATTGGAAGCAAGTCTTAATCCTTAAGGAATTGGTTTCTCATTATTCTTTAAGTTCTTTTGGCTATTGATTGGAAGCAAGTCTTTATCCTTTACGAATTGGTTTATCCTTGTCCTTTAAGTTCTTTTGGCCATTGATTGGAAGCAAGACTTAATCCATAATGAATTGGTTTCACTTTGTAAGTTATGTTCTTTTGGCCATTGATTGGAAGCAAGTCTTAATCCTTAAGGAATTGGTTTCTCATTATTCTTTAAGTTCTTTTGGCCATTGATTGGAAGCAAGTCTTTATCCTTACTGGAATTGGTTTATCCTTGTCCTTTAAGTTCTTTTGGCCATTGATTGGAAGCAAGACTTAATCCATAATGAATTGGTTTCACTTTGTAAGTTATGTTCTTTTGGCCACTGATTGGAAGCAAGTCTTAATCCTTAAGGAATTGGTTTCTCATTATTCTTTAAGTTCTTTTGGCCATTGATTGGAAGCAAGTCTTTATCCTTACTGAATTGGTGTATCTTTGTCCTGTAAGTTCTTTTGGCCATTGATTGAAAGCAACACATAATCCATAATGAATTGGTTTCACTTTGTAAGTTATGTTCTTTTGGCCATTGATTGGAAGCAAGTCTTAATCCTTAAGGAATTGGTTTCTCATTATTCTTTAAGTTCTTTTGGCCATTGATTGGAAGCAAGTCTTTATCCTTTACGAATTGGTTTATCCTTGTCCTTTAAGTTCTTTTCGCCATTGATTGGAATCAAGTCTTAATCCTTAATGAATTGGTTTCACTTTGTCCTTTACGTTCTTTTGGCATTTGATTGCAAGTAAGTCTTAGTCCATAATGAATTGGTTTCTCTTTGTCCTTTAAGTTCTTTTTGCATTGATTGGAATCAAGTCTTAATCCTTAAGGAATTGGTTTCTCATTGTCCTTTACTTTCTTTTGGCATTTGATTGCAAGTAAGTCTTAGTCCATAATGAATTGGTTTCTCTTTGTCCTTTAAGTTCTTTTTGCCATTGATTGGAATCAAGTCTTAATCCTTAAGGAATTGGTTTCTCTTTGTCCTTTTCTTTCTTTTGGCATTTGATTGCAAGTAAGTCTTAGTCCATAATGAATTGGTTTCTCTTTGTCCTTTAAGTTCTTTTTGCCATTGATTGGAATCAAGTCTTAATCCTTAAGGAATTGGTTTCTCATTGTCCTTTACGTTCTTTTGGCATTTGATTGCAAGTAAGTCTTAGTCCATAATGAATTGGTTTCTCTTTGTCCTTTAAGTTCTTTTTGCCATTGATTGGAATCAAGTCTTAATCCTTAAGGAATTGGTTTCTCTTTGTCCTTTACGTTCTTTTGGCATTTGATTGCAAGTAAGTCTTAGTCCATAATGAATTGGTTTCTCTTTGTCCTTTAAGTTCTTTTGCCATTGATTGGAATCAAGTCTTAATCCTTAAGGAATTGGTTTCTCTTTGTCCTTTACTTTCTTTTGGCATTTGATTGCAAGTAAGTCTTAGTCCATAATGAATTGGTTTCTCTTTGTCCTTTAAGTTCTTTTTGCCATTGATTGGAATCAAGTCTTAATCCTCAAGGAATTGGTTTCTCTTTGTCCTTTACTTTCTTTTGGCATTTGATTGCAAGTAAGTCTTAGTCCATAATGAATTGGTTTCTCTTTGTCCTTTAAGTTCTTTTTGCCATTGATTGGAATCAAGTCTTAATCCTCAAGGAATTGGTTTCTCTTTGTCCTTTACGTTCTTTTGGCATTTGATTGCAAGTAAGTCTTAGTCCATAATGAATTGGTTTCTCTTTGTCCTTTAAGTTCTTTTTGCCATTGATTGGAATCTAGTCTTAATCCTCAAGGAATTGGTTTCTCATTGTCCTTTACTTTCTTTTGGCATTTGATTGCAAGTAAGTCTTAGTCCATAATGAATTGGTTTCTCTTTGTCCTTTAAGTTCTCTTTGCCATTGATTGGAATCAAGTCTTAATCCTCAAGGAATTGGTTTCTCATTGTCCTTTACGTTCTTTTGGCATTTGATTGCAAGTAAGTCTTAGTCCATAATGAATTGGTTTCTCTTTGTCCTTTAAGTTCTTTTTGCCATTGATTGGAATCAAGTCTTAATCCTTAAGGAATTGGTTTCTCTTTGTCCTTTACTTTCTTTTGGCATTTGATTGGAAGTAAGTCTTAGTCCATAATGAATTGGTTTCTATTTGTCCTTTCAGTTCTTTTTGCCATTGATTGGAATCAAGCCTTAATCCTTAAGGAATTGGTTTCTCTTTGTCCTTTACTTTCTTTTGGCATTTGATTGCAAGTAAGTCTTAGTCCATAATGAATTGGTTTCTCTTTGTCCTTTAAGTTCTTTTTGCCATTGATTGGAATCAAGTCTTAATCCTTAAGGAATTGGTTTCTCTTTGTCCTTTACTTTCTTTTGGCATTTGATTGGAAGTAAGTCTTAGTCCATAATGAATTGGTTTCTCTTTGTCCTTTAAGTTCTTTTTGCCATTGATTGGAATCAAGTCTTAATCCTTAAGGAATTGGTTTCTCTTTGTCCTTTACGTTCTTTTGGCATTTGATTGCAAGTAAGTCTTAGTCCATAATGAATTGGTTTCTCTTTGTCCTTTAAGTTCTTTTTGCCATTGATTGGAATCAAGTCTTAATCCTTAAAGAATTGGTTTCTCTTTGTCCTTTACTTTCTTTTGGCATTTGATTGCAAGTAAGTCTTAGTCCATAATGAATTGGTTTCTCTTTGTCCTTTAAGTTCTTTTTGCATTGATTGGAGTCAAGTCTTAATCCTCAAGGAATTGGTTTCTCATTGTCCTTTACGTTCTTTTGGCATTTGATTGCAAGTAAGTCTTAGTCCATAATGAATTGGTTTCTCTTTGTCCTTTAAGTTTTTTTGCATTGATTGGAGTCAAGTCTTAATCCTCAAGGAATTGGTTTCTCATTGTCCTTTACGTTCTTTTGGCATTTGATTGCAAGTAAGTCTTAGTCCATAATGAATTGGTTTCTCTTTGTCCTTTAAGTTCTTTGCATTGATTGGAGTCAAGTCTTAATCCTCAAGGAATTGGTTTCTCATTGTCCTTTACGTTCTTTTGGCATTTGATTGCAAGTAAGTCTTAGTCCATAATGAATTGGTTTCTCTTTGTCCTTTAAGTTCTTTTTGCCATTGATTGGAATCAAGTCTTAATCCTCAAGGAATTGGTTTCTCATTGTCCTTTACGTTCTTTTGGCATTTGATTGCAAGTAAGTCTTAGTCCATAATGAATTGGTTTCTCTTTGTCCTTTAAGTTCTTTTTGCCATTGATTGGAATCAAGTCTTAATCCTTAAGGAATTGGTTTCTCTTTGTCCTTTACGTTCTTTTGGCATTTGATTGGAAGTAAGTCTTAGTCCATAATGAATTGGTTTCTCTTTGTCCTTTAAGTTCTTTTTGCCATTGATTGGAATCAAGTCTTAATCCTCAAGAAATTGGTTTCTCACTGTCCTTTATGTTTTTATGGCATTTGATTGGAAGTAAGTCTTAGTCCATAATGGATTGGTTGGTCTTCTTTGTCCTTTAAGTTCTTTTTGCCATTGATTGAATCAAGTCTTAATCCTTAAGGAATTGGTTTCTCATTGTCCTTTACTTTCTTTTGGCATTT
>JAVHNO010000042.1:0-21465 GCA_031439595.1 Pterocarpus santalinus | reverse complement strand
TCAGATACTTCTTTCTCATGTATAGTCTTCAAGACCTTCTTTCACTTCCCCACACTTTCACTAGCCGTATGATTTATTTCGAGTTGCTTCGCTTCGCCCACAATCCGCATCTTGGTTGAACATGGAAGGTCGTCTTCCTTCAACTTTATCGATTCGGGTTCAAGGGAGTGCGTCGTCTGATACCTTCGAGTTGGGAGACATGAAAAACATCATGGAGGTTTGATAAATGGGAGGTAAAGCGACTCGATGCACGCCATCGACCCGATTCGCTTTAAGATTTGGAAGGGACCAATAAAACGAGGATTTAGCTTCCCGACTTTGATAGCTCTACCAATCCCTCGTTGTAGGAGTAACCTTCAGAAATACATGGTCTCCTTCTTGAAATTCCGAGGTTTCCTCCTGGTATCCGTAACTCTTACGGCGACTCTGAGCGACAAGCATCTTGCTCGTATTTTCTTGATGCTCGTAGAGTCCGCTCGACTAAATCAGGCCCTAGTAGAGTGATTCCCGCTTCATACCAAAGACAGGGAGACCGCGCTTCCGTCCGCATAATGCTTCGTGAGGAGCCATGCCAATGCTAGTGTGATAGCTATTGTTGTATGCGAATTCAGCCAATGGTAAATATCGATCCCAATTCCGCGTTGCTCAAAGATATAGGCTCGTAACATATCCTCCAAGGTTTGAATTGTCCTTCTGTTTGGCCGTCCGTCTGGGTGGTATGCGGTGCTTAGGCATAACTTAGCACCGAATGCCTTTTGTAAGGCTCCCAAAACCTTGAAGTAAACCTTGGGTCTCGATCGGAGATAATGGTTGAAGGGTCCCATGCGACTGATAATCTCTTGAATATACAGCTGTGCCAATTTTTCCAACGGATAATTTGCTCGGATGGGTAGAAAGTGGGCCGACTTGGTCAATCTATCCACGATGACCCATATGGCATCGTATCCTGTTGGTGTTCTTGGCAATCGCATCACAAAATCCATGGAAATGCTTTCCACTTCCACTCGGGGACTTCCAAGGGTTGTAGCATCCCGTAAGGCTTCGATGCTCGCTTTTACCTTTTGACAAATCAAGCACTTGCCAACAAAGTTTGCTTCATCTGACTTGATCGCTGGCCACCAAATCATCACCTTGAGGTCTTGATATATTTTAGTTATGCCAGGATGTACGGTAAACTCGCCTCTATGAGCTTCTTGTAACATTCTCTTCGAGATCGTCCCTTTCAGAGAACACATACTCTGTCATGGCACCGCCAGATGCCCTCTCTATCTTGGGCAAAGCTCGCTAGTTTCCCGATCGCACGAGATCAAGTGTATGTTGAAAATTAGCATCTTGTCTTGAGCTTGCGAATCGGTCCTTGAAACTACTGGTTATCTGAATTTGGTGTAGTGAAGAGTCTTGGGAGTTATAAGAATTCCCAAATTAAGATTAGGAAACTTTCAATAAGTTCCGTCTCTTTAATCATCATCCACGCGACAGTCAATGATTTTTCGCTCAACGCATCGCTACGATGTTCGCCTTGCACTGGGTGGTATTTCAATTCAAACTCGTAGTCTTTAAGGAGTTCCATCCATCTCCGTTGCCTCATATTCAATTCTTTCGATCAAAGGTACTTCAAACTCTTATGATCGAAAAGACCTCGAACTTTACTCCATACGGTGATGTCTCCATATTTTCAAAGCAAACACTCTGCCGCTAACTCAAGATCATGGGTCGGGTAATTCCTTTCATGTGGCTTTAATTGCCCTAGAGGCATACGCGACCACCCTTCCACCGCATCAACACACATCCTAACCCTTGTTGGGAAGCATCGCAGAGACCTCAAATGGTCCTTGAGGGTGCAGTAAGGCTAGTATTGGCGTCGTGGTCAACCTTCTCTTTAAATCCGAAAACTCGTTCACTCGGTGTCCACTCGAAGGGACATTCTTTCTGGTTAGCTTGGTCAAGGGCAAGGCTATTCGAGAAAAATCCTAACGAATCGCCTATAATATCCAGCTAAGCCCAGGAAACTTCTAACTTCGAGATTGTAGTTGGCCTCTCCCAGCTTTAGAACCGCTTCTACTTTGCTTGGGTCGACAGAGATTCCTCCGGATGACACTACGTGGCGAGAAATTTCACCTCTTTCATCCAAAATTCACATTTGGATAACTTGGCATAGAGCTTCCTTCCTCTTAAAATTTGCAGAACTAGCGCAAGTGTTCCACATGCTCTTGTTCCGTCTTTGAGTAGACAAGTATATCATCGATGAAGACCACTACAAATTTGTCTAGATATGGGCGGAATATTCGATTCATGTAATCCATGAATATCGCTGGTGCATTCAGCCCAAACGACATTACGGTATATTCGTAGTGTCCGTAACGAGTTCGAAAAGCTGTCTTAGGGATATCTTGTTCCGAACTTGAATTTGGTGATATCCAGAACGCAAGTCGATCTTGGAGAATACCGTTGCACCCGTAGTTGGTCCATGAGATCATCAATCCTCGGCGCGGATACTTGTTCTTAATCGTCACTTTGTTCAAGCGCCTATAATCCACGCATAAGCGCGTGCTTCCATCCTTCTTCTTGACCAACAAGACCGGAGCTCCCATGGCGACGCACTTGGTCGTATGAATCCTTTTCTAAAAGCTCTTCGATCTGTCTTTTTAATTCGTTAACTCCATAGGTGACATTCGATATGGAGCTATAGATATTGGTCCCGCACGAACCAACTCGATGGTAAACTCAATTCTCTCTCGGAGGGAATTCAGGAATATCCTGGGAAAACATCCGGTATTCACGACAATTGGAATCTTCTCTAGTTCTGCTCACTTCTACCGCATTAGTTGACAAGAGGATATACCCTTGATCCTTTGGCCTGAAAGAGTTCGATAGAAGAGTATTGCGGTTTGGGATTGTAGTAAGTAAGAGAGGAAGTACCACCGCCTTATCGAGCAATTGAGTACAACATGATTGGCGTAAAGCCAATCCATGCCCAGTACGTCGAGACCAGATAGAGAGGCAAATCAAATTAGCGGCAAAGGTCCTACCTCTCATTCAAGAGGAACATTGATGCACACTTGACGAGTCCTAACAGGCCCATTGGTAGGAGTAGAAACCAACAGATCATAAGGAAATTCAGAAATTGGCAATTGCAAGGCAGCTACACAATCATGAGAAATAAATGAATGTGAGGCACCCGAATCATAGAGTACAGTTAGAGTCTCACCATTCACATCACAATTGCCTTGAATCAATCCTTCGACTTATCGCTTCCTCCGCATTCATAGTAAAGACCCGTCCTTGTCGCTGGGGTCGAGGCGGGTGTGATGAGTTCCTGGTTGGACACTCGTAAATTTTGTGGCCTGGCTTGCCACATCCATAGCGCATTTCGGCTCGCCAAGCACTGCCGGTCGCCGTGATTCTTGCCGCATTTTGTGCAAGTTGAATTTGTAAAAGGCCTCTGAGGCTGCTTGCCTTTGTTGCCTCTTGGGAAATCTCATTGTTGTTGTACATTGGGCTTGAATCTTAGGCCCTGCGGGGCTAGCCCTCTCTCTCTCTTGAAATTACCACCAAATGCCCTGGCTGCAGCTAACTTCGAGTGGCAATCCTCCACAAGTCGGCATTTGTTCACTAATGTAGGGAAATCCCTAATCTCCATCGGTGATGGCGGTGAGAACGCCCTCTCGCAACCCACCTTCAAATTTGATGCACTTCCAGGCTTCATCTGGGTTCCTCTGATAGATTGTGGAGAATTTACATAGCTCCTCAAATCGGGCAATATATTCGGATACTGTCCGATTTCCTTGACGCATTGCATGAACTCGAAGTTCCTGGCATTTCGAATCGCGGGGAAGTACTTCGTAAAATACATCCTTGAACATTGTCCAGGTGATCGCTGCCTGGAGATTCCTCGAACAACCCTGCGCCGTTCCACCGTAACTTCGGCGTCGCCTTCAAGCGTGTAAGTGGCAAAAGTCACTTCGGTGATCCGAGCAATCCAAGACGGAGAAAATCTTCTCCATGGCTTTGATCCCACTCGTCGACTTTATCCGGGTCATATGCCTCTGAAACTTGGCGGATTTGCCTTCCTAAACTCTGCGAACCT
Source organism: Pterocarpus santalinus (assembly GCA_031439595.1). Taxonomy (NCBI): domain Eukaryota; kingdom Viridiplantae; phylum Streptophyta; class Magnoliopsida; order Fabales; family Fabaceae; genus Pterocarpus; species Pterocarpus santalinus. Next base: position 17,378 of record JAVHNO010000042.1, on the reverse strand, counting down.
GGAGGCGCCCAGGTTTCCCTCTCGGACCTCGGGGTTTCCCTCACGACCGCAGCCGCCGCCAAGCTGCTCCATCATTTGGTGAGCGGCGCTTGTTCCCGCATTTGCTTGAGCCATTTCCGCATTGTGTGCCATCACGTCGATCGGGTTTTCGGGAGCGAGTTACGACGTGGTCTTCCTCGCCTTAGGAAGCCATTAAGTTCGAACACACAAAACAAAAGTTATTGAGTTGATCGGGCTCAATACTAAGTTTAATGTGCTAGTAAATAACACCCACCACGGTCAGGCACTTCATATATATGCACAATTATATCTCCACCATACGGTAAGATCCGTGCACATTATCAACTAAAGTACGAATATGCGCAAGCATAGTCAGTCAATCCTCAGGCCTTAGCTAGGAACGAGCGCTCGATACCAATAATGTAACACCCTACTAATTTTATGTTATGCTTTAAGTCATAGCATGAAACTAGTCGGGTTGTGTTACCGTGTTGATACTTTACTTACCTTTCTTGTCTTTAAGTTCTCCTTAACTCGTCTCTATTGACGAGGCGGCGTCTTGTTATATTACAAACAAAATAAACGAAATATCAACAAAATGAACCGAATAGACTATCATCAAATAAGTATGGTACAATAAGGTCACTGCATGCGTGTAAACATATGTATATATATATATCGAAAGACATTTGTTTTAGTTTATGTACAAAGGTTCAAAGTAAAACACATACATGGGCTAGTGTATCAAAGACAATCGCCCTCATCTATCGCCTACCCTATGGTCCTCATAGGGACAGTTCATAATCTCTTGCTAATTCTACAGTCAAACCCATGACCCAAAGCTACATCTGTCCAAAAGAGGGTCATCTTTGCACAACATCCTGCCGCTAAACTACTCAGTCGGTAGCCGTTAGCCATACCAGGCTCGGCCGGAGTATAGTTCGCTAGGTCCCGAGAGGAAGAGCGACGAGCTGTGGCCTCGAGAGGGTCACTCTGAACTCGAGAGGGCGCTCGGGCTGTGTGGTGGTGACTCGGGAGCGGTGGTCGGGTGCGGGAGGAAGCAGGATGCGGGTGCGCCATATGTAGAGGGGTGGCAATATAAGGGGTAGCAGGGTCGAATAGGGGATGGTGCAAAGGAACATCAAAGTTCCTGCCGCTAAATAAGTACAAACGAAAGTTACACGAACGGCTATGTGCAGAGAGTCCAACTCCAGGTCATGGTGGAACCGGAAGTGCGGGGATCTCAATAAAAGGGTGGCTGTGGAGACCATCGTCTGAATCTGAGAATGATGCGGAATACACAAGACGGGGGGAGAATTACAGGTAAATTCTCAGTAGGGTTCGATTACTGCTTGGGACCGACATCACATACATTCTCGATTACCTCGGGTTTTACTTAATTATTAAAATACGTGTTCAAACTAAAGTCCATTTTCATGAGTTTAAAAACATGTTCAGTCCGAGGTAAGGTTCAATTTTACTTTAATTGGCATAAGAAACGAAATAAGTACTAATACTAGTGCATGTATGATAAATGGAATAAATCAATGAATAGCGATGGCGGTTGTAATGCAGACAATTGTAAACATCCCCCGATGCAACTATTCCATGGATTTATGCATTCATGTAATCATGTAAACTCATTCTTGAACTTTCTTTCATAAACTCTTTCATTACTTTCTATCATTTTCCATCTCTCTTGGTCCCAGGAGTTCTTGCCATTTAGACTCCTGGGTAATAGTGCTTATCGGGATCGAGCTCGTTCCTATACAGAAATGCCGGGTTTACTTTCCCGACCTTTCCACCGATCTATTCCCATTAACTTTCTATCCGGGCTGGCCCAAGTAGTATGGAACTTGCATAATGACATGCTTCTTTTCACGACTTTCATGACTTTCTTAAGAATGTATATACATTCATATGAAATTCATAACTTGTTCATGGGTTCTACCGAAACAGCATACGGAACGTGTCCGCTTCTTCCCCATGAATAGTGCCAGCCAATCAATACATCAATATATCACAAGAAGCACAAATTCACACATGTATACTCCAACATGAAACTCCAATTCATATCAAATTCATTAAGACAGAAATTCTGCCTCAGCATATACAACCAACCCGGTTCTTGTAATTCATGCCACAATTTCATTTTAGCTCATTTGGACCTCAAATTTGAGTATGTTACAGGGGTGTGTGTCTATTTTCTAACCTCTTTGGTCCCATCTAATTTCGGTATCTATAACTCAAGATATCTAAACTTTATCTCGGCCTGCCCATTAGCTGGCCAGAATCAGGCAACAAAAAAGTAGAAATTTACCAAAATCGAAAACTCACTCAAATCAGACGAAATTGGTCTCGTATTAAAGCTAATAGAACAAACTTTCATATACAAATAGTCCCATTTCATTTGCCTTAGTAGGGCTCGAGTTACAAGCCCCGAAACTTAGCCTTCCTGAACTGTCCTGTGTTGGCCTGGTTTGGACATAGGGTAACTTCTTCAAATCACTGGGAATAACTGAGTGGATAACAAACTCAGGATTTCTCTGGATGTTGTTCTCCTATGTGTAAGCTTTCCAACAAAGTTGGTTTCACTCAGTTTCATGTAGTATAGGTCGAGTTCTACCTAAATAACCCAATCTGCCCAGAGCCAGAGTTAAAACCCTAGGTCGAGATTCAGAAATTCATATCTTCCTCAATTCTGATCCAAAACCCTTATATGATATGTCTATGGAAAGCCCCAGATGTCTAGTTTCATTTAAAAATAGGTTCATCGAATTTGACCGATCGTAGGCGGCGCCGTACGCTCCGCCATATGGTCTGCCGTGGACTCTCCACCAAGACAGCACCTCCAGCCATTTAATCCTCTTAGTTTTCTTCTTCTAATTCTACTTCTAACTCAAAATCTTCTATTAATCCAAGCATAATTATTCAATTCACACATCAATTAAGGTGAAACTAATTCAGTCCAGCCAGCCAAGTGCATGGATTTGATGCAAGAAATTTAAAACCCCTACCTTTGATTTAAGTGTTTTGGTGCTGAGCTCTTGAAATTTGGATAAACAAGGCTGGAACTTTGCTTAAGTCTTGGATGTGTGAGCAAGAGAAAAGAGAGCTGATGGAGAAGAGGAAAAGCAACGTGAATAATGGTCTGATTCAAAGGAGGATAGTGTGTTATATAGGCATGAGTGGGAGTTAACTTGGAAGATTGTGATTGGTTGCCCTCTTTGTGTGGTAGAATCACTCTCCACGTCGCTCAAGTGGTAGGAGTTTCTAGCATATTCGAAACAAAATCGAACTCGTACTCTACATAAAAGTCGCACCTGTGAACTTCCTGTATATGAAGTCGAACTCAGAAAACATCCAGTCTAATTGAAACGTAAAAGTAGAGCCTGGTGAGAAGCCAAGCACTTAAGGTCGGAGCTCAGTAAATCATGAACTTTCTATCCCTAACTCGAAAGATATAGAAGTGAGAGCTTCTAATATTGAACTCAAGATCGGATCTCGTGCCCGTTGTGAATCATAATGTCGAATTGAATACTTTCAGTTCATCGAGCCTTAGAGACGAAAGTCGGAAATCGAACATTTTACTCTTTGATCGATAAGATCGGAAGTCGTAAAGAATCTTTGAGTCGACAACGAACTCGTAAGTTGGAAGCATCAGTCACTCTCATTTCATCTCGCGAAATTGGAAGTCGAATTCATACCGAAGGTCAAAATTCATCCACGCTTACAAGGTCGAATCGTCACTCCATCCATTAAATCGGAGCGTAAGCTGCATGCCTTAGGTCGTAAATCGGAAGAAGTCCCTTGCAAGCCTTGAAACGAAGTCGGAAGTCGAAGCTAGTGTTGAGGTCGGAGGCCAAGTGTAAGGAAACTCGGAAATCGGAAATGTCATCAATAATGGGGATCGGGAAGTGGAATTCGCGATGTTACAATTCACGGGGAAGTGAACTCGATCCATTATGCTACCGAATTTTCGACAGAAGTTTATGAATTTATGAGAACTTATACTATGGATGATTATGCTTGGAATATATTTACATTTATATGTCATGTTCATGTACGTCATGCATGCAAGCATAATTAGTATATGATATGAGAAGTAAGGCATAAGACATATCCATGAATGCACAAAGCATCCGCATGCATGATAAGATATGGAAAGGAAAAGATAATAAGAACTTGCAAGAGGGACATACTAAGCTACCACGTGAGGTGTAACATCCCCCGGAATTTTCTTATTGTTTTTCGCCTATTTGTTCGGGTTTTTATCAAATAATTGATATTAATTAAGATTCAACTAAAATGTACCCGAGTTCCGACCTCAGAATTGATGTTCAAGATCAACAGAATGGACATGAGGTCCGACCTCCGAGTTTGTATCCAAGCTCAACAAGAATGGACACGAGTTCCAACATTAGAATTGATTTTCAAGATATACACAATTTCCGATCTCTGAAACTATTTCCAAAAGCATTTTATTTCTATTGATGTTCCTGAGTTTGAGCTTAGGACCGACTTCTGAGATTGAATTAAGCTCCGGGATTATATAAGTTTCGACTTCTCAGTTCTTAAGGTGAATGTTTTGATTTCTGACTTCCGAGGTTGTGAATTGATCTCCGAGATTGATTATTGGGCCAAGTTTCGGAATTATATGTACAAGAGTTTTATGGGCTAGCTCTCGACTTCCAAGATACGGGTATGAGGTTTTATGTTCTGGTACTAACTTCTAAGTTTATGATAATATCCTCGACTTCCGAGTTTAAGTATTTTAGGTTTCATATTCTTGTCCTTGACTCAAATTTAAGGTGATTTGTTTACTGTATGATTTCCGATTTCCGACTTTAAGCCACAAGTAGTCTTCCAAAACTTTTATGTATTTTCTAATTTCTGAGTTTCGACTTTAAACAGAGTGGAGATGATTTCCGATTTCATACAGAATGAAAAACGAGTTCAAATTTTTAGGCAAAATAGAGAACAATTTTCAGCCACCAAAGAAGGAGACATGGCTAAACTTGACCCACAAAATTTCAACCAATCAAAATTCACAAAGCCAACTACCTCTTCAATGCTTAAATCAGATTTTTCTCTTCTCTGCCCGACTTTGCATCTCATTCTCTTCTGATTTCAGCCTTCTTCTCTCTCCTTATCTCAACCATCTCCATCAAATCTTCAAGCTTCACAAGGTTCTATCAATTTAAACTTCAACACCCAGCAAAATCACACTCCAAAGAGGTAGAGGTTCAATTTGTTCTTGTTATTCTGATTGTGGGTGATTGATTTTGGCCTTATCTTCTCACTTTCTGATGTGATTAGAGAATGAATATGATTATCTTTGGCTATTTTTGTGTTCAAACTTGATTGAGTAGGAAAGGGGGAGAATAGAAGATATGAGGGGCTGGAAGACTAAATTCCCTTGGCAGTCCGTACGGCGGAGTGTACGGCTCCGCCTACAGTCATTCAAATTCAATGAAACTATTTTTATATGGAACTAGATAGGCTTTGCCCACATATATAATATAAGGCAATTGGATTAATATTGAGAGAGATATGAATTTTGAACTTTGACCTAGAAATCCAGACTTTCATCCGGGCAGTGTGAGTTGAGAAGGGTGTAACTCACCCTATACAGCTTCAATTTGAGTGAAACCAACTTTATTAGAAAGCTTACACATAGGAGAACATCCCATAAAAGTTTTCGAGTTGGATACGATCCCATTTATTCCCAGTGGTTCAGAGAAGTTGCCCTATATCCAAACTGGGCCAAAACAGGGCAATTCAAAAAGGTCAAGTTTCGGGGCTTATAACTTGAGTTCACTAAAGCAAATGAAAAGGGATTTATTGCAAATGAAAGCTTGTCCTGTTTATCTTTAATATGATACTAATTTTATATGATTTGAGTTAGTTTTGATTTTTAGTGGATTTTTACTTTTAAGTGTGTAATTTTAGCTAGTCTCGTAATGGGCAGGATAAGACTTAAATAACTTGAGCTATACTTATCAAAATTAGATGGGACCAAAAGGTTAGAAAATAAACATGTAATACTCTAAAATATCCAAAATTAAGGTCCAAATGAGTTAAATAGAAATTTTTGCTTGATTTACAAAAATTGGGTTGAATGAATATGTTGAGACAGCAATTATATCTTACATGCAACATTTATTCCTATGAGATTGATGACAGAATTACAAATGAAATGTTATGATTTTTCTACAATTGACTGCTTTGAGTACGGCACTATTCATGGAAAAGCGGACATGTTCTGTTATACTGCCAAAATTTTGGTAAGCCTATACATGAGCTATACTCTACATTCGCATTCATGTGCATTTGTAAGAAATTCATAAAGGTTATGTTATGAAGAAAGTTCCATGATACTTGGGCCATCCCCGGATTAAAGTTAAGGGGAACAGATTGGTGGGAAGGTTAGGAAAGTAAATCCGGCATTCCTTTATATGAACGAACTCGATCCTGAAAAGCAGACTATTACCCAGGAGTCTAAAATGGCCAAGAACTCCCAGGGGACCAAGTAATGAAAAAGTTTATGAAGATCAAGTTGCATGTTAAAGGAAGATACGAATTAAATCAAGTGCACTTGTATGCAGTCAAGTATAAGCATCTTTATGTGCATTTTCAATTATCTTGTTAAGTCATGATGTTATTATATCTCTTGTCGAAGTATATTTTACTATTCATATTTTTATGACTATCATATGACATAGCAAGTGATTGTTAAAATATAACCTGCTTCAAGAAAGATGTTTTCAACTTAAAACTGAACCACCGGTGGTGTATATATGCTCACATTTTTTTACAAGAAATTGAAGTAGCTGGAATGTTTATGATGACACTGCATGGTTTGAGTTTACCTACTGAGAACCATATGTTCTCACTGCCTGCTTGTACGTTTTTCTTTTTCCGTAAAGATTCCAGCATCTAAATTGGAAATCAAGTGTGAGGTGGAATACTGGGACATTCACTGAGCAAGACTCGGAGGCAAGCTAAATCAAAAAACTACTGAAGCTAGTTCATGCACAGCGGAAGCAAGTTCTATGTGACATATTATTTTATTCTCTATATATCAGAGACAACGAAATTTATGAGCTATGTTTTAGTAATAAAGTGTACAGTTGAAGGGCCATGTATTATATTTTCCACATTTTAAAGATTCTTTTAGCACAATGACAACCTCTTAATATAACTCCGTGACTCGAGCATGACTTATATAATAGAGGGTGTTACATGAGACATGGCATAAACCCAGCTAGCGTAGGCTAGAGCGTTATTGTCTAAGACTTGGGCCAGCCCTTGACCAAATTTAATGGGAATAAACCGGTGTAAGGGTCGGGGAAAGTAAACTCATCATTTATATATAGGTACGAGCTTGGAACCTGAAAAACAGGCTATTACCTGCAGGTGAGAGAGGCTATTCACTCCTGGGACCAAGTAAAGAAGAGCAAGATCAAGTTGTAAGTTAAAGAAAGAGATGAATTAAGTCAAGTGCACTTGCATACAGTCAAGTATAAGGATCTATATGTGCATCTTCAATTATCTCGTTATGTCATAATATTATTATGATTCTTGTTGAAGCATATTACACTATTCGTGTTTCTATGTCTATCATATAATATGGCAAGTAGTTGTTAAAATATAACCTGCTTCGAGAAAGATGTTTTCAACTTAAAATCGAACCACTACTTGTGTATTGGTGCTCACATTTTTCGTAAGAAACCAAAGCGGCTAGAATGTTTATGATGACACTGTATGCATGATGGTTCGAGTTTACCTACTGAGAACCTTAGGTTCTCATTGCTTGCTTGTATGTTCTTCTTTCCATAAACATTCTAGATCCTAGGCTGAAACTTAAGAACAAGGCAGAATATTGGGATGTTCATCATGCAAGACTCAGGCTTAAGTCAGCCCAGAAGACTATAGAGGCCGGTTGAAGTTCGAAAAGGGCTACAACGCAATATAAAGGCGCTTTTGCATATAACATTAGTTAAAATTTTTTTTTCAGATAGTAATTATTTTATTCTCTATGTACCAAAGATGACGAATTTATGAACTATATTCAGTAGTAAAGTGTGCAATTAAAGGGCCATGTATTGTATTTTTTTCGCATTTTAAAGATTCTCTTAGCATAGTGACAACCTCTTAATATAACTCCATGACTTGAGCATGGCTTATATAATAAAAGAGTGTTACAGATTGCAAATGAACTAGGCTTCAAAATACTTAAAATGCAAATGTGCTAGATTTCACAATATCTAGAATGAAGATGAACTAGGCTTTACAATACCTCTAATAATGGAGATGAACTAGGCTTCATAATAGCTGGAATGCAAGTAAGCCAGGCTTCACACATACTTAGAATACAAATGAACTAGGCTTCAAAATACTTAAAATGCAAATGTGCTAGATTTCACAATATCTAGAATGAAGATGAACTAGGCTTTACAATACCTCTAATGGAGATGAACTAGGCTTCATAATAGCTGGAATGCAAGTAAGCCAGGCTTCACATACTTAGAATACAAATGAACTAGGCTTTACAATACCTAAAATGGAGACAAACTAGGTTTCGCAATACCTAGAATGTGAGTAAATTGTGCAAGTTAAAATTTTGAAATTCAAAAATTTATGTAGCAAAAAATCTCAAAAATTTTTTTTTGTTTAACTTTGGGCAAAAATCAATGCAAAACTCAAATGGAATAGGATTTCATAAAAATAGTCAAAAGTATTCACTATTATGCCCACAGCCCAAGTTTGTTGTGATATGGGCTTATAACTAGTAAGGAAAGGTAAAGTTCTTTAAAAAGATGGTAATGAAGATGGTCATTGTGGAATTAGTCATTGAATCCTACAAACACTACTCGAGCAAATACTAATCTAATAATTTCCAACTCCTTCCACATGGACCATTCTCAAAAAGTAGCCCCCAAGTTAGAATTCCAAAATTGTGCATGTCTTTTTGGCTTTAATGCTTGCTTTTATCAAAAATAAGGACATGCATCTCGAGCTAGTACATTTCTAGTTATGTTATTTTCTTCACTTTAGACTTCTTTCTTTTTATAACTTGCAATCAAAAGCCCCTCATTTTTTCATTTTGTGCGTTGGATTGAATAGCTATCGAACGTCCTTATGAGATGACCTAGATTGAGCACTATATTGCAAATATTTAGCAATTCAATTTTAAATTGTAATTTGGGCAAACCCGACACTCGCTACCACACTTTACACATGAAAGACATCCACTTTTATTTTGGGCTGGGAATCTCCTTATTTCCATACTTTTTGCTCTTTTTCAACTACCTCATTTTCATACAATTTGTGCTCTCTTTTTTTTTTAAACTTTTACTTCTAATATGATTGTTATTTCTTTTTCTTCTTCTCTTCTTTTTTTTTTTTTTTTTTTGCATTTCCACAATTATGACTATGCAACAATCAACTGACAGAGATTTTTTTTTTTAAGGATAGCGAAACATAGCAAAACTTAATTTCAAATCATGATTGCTTGTTTTCATAATTTTAATCACAAGGCAAAATAACCAATGCACTTTCTATTATTGTTCTTTTTTATTTTCAATTCTCTTTCTTTTTTTCCTTTTGGATAATGAATGGAATGATTTGGAGACACCTTCATTACATAAAGGTCTTTCAAATGGGAGCAAAGTTCAAATATTGTTGGCAGACAATTTTCAATAATATGCCTTTGAGATCCCATGTGGTATTTACAAGCTTCATTCGAGTTATTTCATTTAAGAAGATGATTTTAAAATGGCTTAGGAAGGCTTTTTTTTTTTTTTTGTGTGAATGGCTATTGATGAGTATAGAAACCTGGATTTTAGTAGATAGGACTGGATTTGAAAGGACTATAGGTCAAGTTGCATTGCAGCCTACTCAAGAAAAAATTTAAAATTTTGAAAGGAAATACTAACTCAATATTTGAGTTCTTCGATTATGATTTCTTTTTTTTCGGAAAAATCAAGCTAGGTGAAATTCAAAATGCTGAAATTAATTTTTTTTTAAGTAAGACAAATGCACAACCTAAAAATAACTTATGAATTTTCATAAAAGCATGGCCTAAAACGAGCTTATGAAAAGAATTTTTTTTTAGAAACACATATGTAAGGCCTAAAAAAGAGCTTACAAAAGATTTTCTTTTCTTTTAAGAAAGATATATGCAAGGTCTAAAAAGAGCTTGTGAAAAAATGTTTTATTTTTTTAAAAGAAGCATAAATGGACGCCTAAAAAGAGAGCTTAAAATTTTTTTCAAACCATTGAAATGAGCATATGCAACAAAAAGGAAAAAAAATGGAAACTAAAACAGATGATAGAAAATGAAATTTGGCTTATTAGTAGCTAATAGACTTTGTTTTCAAAATATGTACCAATGAAGATCAAACACAACAAAATGAATCAAACCCTCAAATTTCTAGACGAATCAAGAAAAGCTTATGTTTTTGAACTGGCTTACACTTATTGATGAATGTTAAAATACACTCATTTATTGCTATAAATTGACTAGATTTAATGCGATTTTATATAGATTTTATGAGTTTTTAGTCAAAATTATTATAAAATTTGATTTCTTATATTAAATGAGCTATTAGTGTTTATTTGGGGAATATTTGGTTGTTTTTAGGTTTTATGGCTAGTTTAAGCTTTACTTGCAATATGACATTTATTAGAGTACTTGGACCCAAATCTAGAAAATTTTTGGAAAGTGCTAATGAAGAAATATTCATTTTTTTTCCTATACAGAGATTGGATGAATGATTCAAGATAGCTTAGAATAACACAAGAAGAAGATCTCTAATTTTGTTATTGACACCAAATTCGGATTCAAAGCTTATTTATAAGAAAACCAGTTGCAAGTTTAAAAAGAAAATCTATCTTGATGTTGTCTAGCCTAACCTTCACCTAGTATTTTGCCAATATGTCAAGCTACAAAACTTGGATTGATGCAGTTCTTGTGAAGTTTGAATGCTAAAAAAAATCTCTATAGGTTTGTCGTTAATGAAGGTTAGCTAATTCGAATTGTAGAAACTACTACATAGCTTGTAATTTGACCATCCAAATTGGAGCCTGCACCTGAATGCAAATTGGACTTCCTTGGCCCAACTGGGATACAAGTCAGAGCTATTTGGACACAAACTCTGCACCATAAGCTGCAACTTGGGCTAGAATTGATGGAAAAATAATTACTTTGGCTCCAAACACTTATTAAAGGAGTTTCATGAAGATTCCTTAATGATTTAAGTTCAAATCTTGATGAGATATCCTAGTATCTTATCCTATCTTTTTCTCGATAATTGGAATTCAAATTCTGGAAAAATGACTTCGAATATGATCCTATCTTATCTTTTACATCAAACTCTATTTATCAAGGAGTCTATATATTCAACTTTCAAGAAGTACAAAGGGAGAGAGAACAAGAGAGAGATGTAAGGAGTTTTAGTTTTTGGGTGAGCTTTGTAACATCCACTAGAATTTTCTTTTCATTTCTCGCTTAATGTTCGAGTTTTTATCAAATAATTGAAGTTAATTAAGATTCAACTAAAATGTACTCGTGTTCCAACCTCAGAATTGATGTTCAAGATCAACTAGAATGGACATGAGGTCCGATCTCCGAGTTTATCTCCAAGTTCAACCACAATGGATATGAGTTCCGACCTCCGAAGTGAACTCTTCCGACCTCCTAATTGATTCGAGTTACATATGAGTTCCAAATTCCGAGTTTCTTCCCAAGAGCTTTCCATTTCTATTGGTGTTCCCGAGTTTGGCCTATGACCGACTTCCGAGATTGAATTTGGAGTTTCAAGATTATATAAGTTCCGATTTCCCGCTACATAAGGTTAATATTTTGATTCCCAATTTCCGGTGTTATGTGTAACATCCACGACTTCCGACTTCCGAGCTCATAGTATTCCCAACCTCCAAATTCCTCTTCAAGGCTGGACAGACAAGGATTTACGATTTCCGAGTTTGTCTTATAGTTCAGTTTCCGATCTCAATGTTAGCTTCGACTTCCGACTTCGTTCCAAGGCTTACAAGGGATTTCTTCCGATTTCCGACCTTGTGCATGCAGCCAACAATTTACGACTTAATGCATGTAGGTTACGATTTCCGACCTTGTGTAGCGCAGTATAAATTTAGACCTCATCAGTATGAATTCCGATTTCCGATTTCATGAGCTGAAATGAAGTGACTGATGCTTCCAACTTACAAGTTCGTCTTCGACTTCAGCACAATTTACGACCTCCGACCTTAGCGATCAAAGAGCAAAATGTTCGATTTCTGACTTCGTCTCCAAGGCTCAAATGAACAGGATATATATTATTCAATTCGACATTATGATTCACAAATGTACGAGATCCGATCTTGAGTCCAATATTAGTAGCTCTCATTTCTATATCTTTTTGAGTTCGAGATAGCAGATTTATAATTCCCGAGTTCGACTTTAAGTGCTTGGCTTCACACAGGCTCGCTTTCAAGTTTCGAATAAACTAGATTTTGGGAGTTCGACTTTATGTGCAGGAGGTTCACGAGTTCCGACTTTATAAAGCTACGAGTTCGATTTCGTTTCCAGAATATCTTTGGAAACTAGTCCCACTTTAGGCGACGTGGAGAGTGATTCTACCACACAAAGAGGGCAACGTGGAGAGCAAGGTTGGCTGAAACTCAACCTTATGTTTAGAGGCCAATCAAAACCTTCCAAGTTAACTCCCACTCATGCCTATATAACACACCCTCCTCCTTTGATTCAGACCATTATTCAACGTTGCTTTTCCTCTTCTCCTTCAGCTCTATTTCTCTTACTCACACATCCAAACTCAAGCAAAGTTAAACTTGTTCATGCAAACTACAAACTTAAACCAAAATCATTCACAATAAGAGGTAGGAGTTCTTGATTTTACTTGACTTTTAGAATCTTGAAATATTGATGGTGGTCTAAATTTTACTTTGATGTGTTGTGTGAATTAAATAATTATGCTTGAATTAATAGAAGATTTTGAGTTAGAAGTAGAATTAGAAGAAGAAAACTATGAGAAGTGAGTGGATGAGGATGCTGTCTTAGTGGAGAGTCTACGGCAGTCCGTATGGCGGAGCGTACGTGCCGCCTACAATCGGTCAAATCCGATGAAACTATTTTTAGATTAAACTAGACATCTAGGGCTTTCCATAGACATATCATATAAGGACCATTGGATCAGAATTGAGAGAGATATGAATTTTGAATTTCAACCTAGGAATTTTGACATCCATCTGGGCAGATTAGGTTCTTTAAGGTAGAACTCGACCTATACTACATGAAATTGAGTGAAACAAATTTTGTTAGAAAGCTTACACATAGGAGAACAATATCTCATAAGAATTCCGAGAATTTAACAAGGTCTCAGTTGCCCCCAGTTCTTAAAGAAATTACCCTATGTCCAAACCAGGCCAACACAGCACAGTTCAGAAAGGTCTACGTTTCGGGCTTGTAACTCGAGCCCTCTAAGCCAAATTGAAATGGGACTTTTTCTAAATGAAACTTTGTTCTGTTAAATTTAACATGAGGCCAATTTCGTATGAATTGAGTTAGTTTTCGATTTTTAGTGGATTTTTACTTTTAGTTGTCTATTTCGCTAGCCAATGGGCAGGCCGAGATAAAATTTAGATATCTTGAGTTGTAGATACCAAAATTGGATGGGACCAAAGAGGTTAGAAAATAGACACATAAACTTTAACATACTCAAATTTGAGGTCCAAATGAGTTAAAATGAAATTGTGGCTTGAATTACAAAAACCGGGTTGGTTGAATATACTGAGGCGTGATTTCTGCCTTAATGAATTTGATATGGATTTGAGTTCTATGCTGGAATATAAATGTGAAGTTGTGTTTCTTGTGATAAATTGATGTATTGATTGGCTGGCACTATTCATGGGGAAGCGGACACGTTCCATTATGCTGCCAAATTTTCGGTAGAACCCATGTACAAGTTATGAATTACATGTTAATTCATATGCATTCTTAAGAAAGTCATGAAAGTTATGAAAAGAATTGTGTTATTATGCAAGTTCCATACTACTTGGGCCAGCCCCGGATAGAAAGTTAATGGGAATAGATCGGTGGGAAGGTCGGGGAAAGTAAACCCGGCATTCCTATATAGGAACGAGCTCGATCCTGATAAGCAGACTATTACCCAGGAGTCTAAAATGGCCAAGAACTCCCAGGGGACCAAGAGAGATGGAAAATGATAGAAAATAATGAAAAAAGTTTATGAAAGAAAGTTCAAGAAACGAGCCTACATGATTACATGAATGCATGAATACATGGACTCAAGAGTTACATGATCACAAGATATTTACAATGATGTCATTACAATTGCTCATTGCTATTCGTTTTATTTATTTCGTTTATCATTCTATGTATCAAGATTAGTAATCTATTTTGTTTCTTATGCCAATTAAAGTAAAATGAACCTTGACTTGGACGGACATATTCTTAAACTCATGAAAATGGACTTTTCAGTTTGAACACATATTTTTATAATTAAATAAAACCCGAGGCAACTGAGAATGTATGTGACGTCGAGACAAGTATAAGAACCCTACCGAGAATTTTCTTGAAATTCTCACCCTTTGTATCTCCCGCATCATTCGCAGACATCGGTGATGGACTCCACAGCTACCCTTTTCATTGAGATTCCTGCGTTACAACTCCACCATGATCCGGAGTTGGACTCTTTGTACATAGCTGGTTCGTGCAACTTCGTCTATACCTCTTGACAGGGAACTTTGATGTTCCTTTACACCATCCTATCTTCGACCCTGCTACCCCTCATATTGCCGTCCCTCTGCATATGGCGCACCCATATCCTCGCACCTCCTGCACCGCAGCACCCGACCCTACCCTGAGTCACCACCGCAGGCAGTCCCCGATATCCCGTTGAGTTCAGAGAGTGACCCCTCCGAGGCCACCGGCTCGTCGCCCTCTTCCTCCTCGGGACCCAGCGCAGACTATACACCGGCCGAGCCTGGCATGGCTAACGGCTACCTGACGGAGTAGCTTAGCGGCAGGAGATGTTGTACAGTATAACCCTCTTTTGGACATCATGTAGTTTTGGGTCATGGACTTGACTGTAGGGTTAGCAGTAGGTTACGAAATGTCCTTGAGGAGCATAGGGTATTTTGGCGGATGAGGGCATTATGGTCTTTTGATACACCAGCCCCCATACGTGTTCTACTTTAAAACTTTGTATATAAACTGAAACAGTGGCTTCATATATATATATGTTTACACGTATGCAGTAACACTATTGCACTATACTTATCTTGCACTATACTTATCTTGGTGATATTTTGTTTGATTCGTTTCGCTTTTAATATAACAGCGCGCTGTTTTGTCAAAAAAAAAAAAAATTTAGCTTATATGATGATGATGATTTAAAGAGAAATCAAAACAGGAAAGGTAAATAGAGTATCAACACGGTAACACGACTTGACTAGTTTCATGCTATGACTTAAGCATAACATAAAATTAGTAGGGTGTTACAACTAGTGCCTAAGAATGATGTGGAAACGCAAGATGAAGTGAGAATTTACAGGTTCGCATATGGTGTTTAACTAATATCACATTCATTCTCAGTTGTCTCAATTTTTATTTAATTGTAAATCATGGGTTTAAAACTAGACTATCCAATTTTAATAAGTTTAAGAAAATGTTTGGTCGGGGGCAAAGTTCAGTTTTACTTAAGATAGTATAGGGAACGGAAGAAACTCTTAAATAGTGATACAGATTAATGAGCAGAGTAAATAATCATACAGTAACAGGTAAGTATAACAATCAAACTATAAGCCTCATATAATGACTATTCAATGCAACTATGCAAAATCTCATTCTTCATAAACTTTTTCCATTTCTTGGTCCCCTGGGAGTTCTTGGCCATTTTAGACTCTTGGGTAATACTCTGCTTATCAGGATCGAGCTCGTTCCTATATAGGAATGCCAGGTTTACCTTTCCCGACATTCCCACCGATCTATTCCCCTTAACTTTTTATCCAGGGCTGGCCCAAGCATTATGAAATTTTTATCATAACATAATCTTTATGCTCATCTTAACATAACCTTTATCACCTTTTTGAAAATGCACATGTATCTTATAACTCATGCATAAGTCTTACCAAAATTTCGGCGGCATATCGGAATGTGTCAGCTTTCCCATGAATAGTGACAATATTTAGTATACCAACTTATCAAAAAAATCATAATATTTCATTCATAATTCAACATTAGCTTCAACATTAGCTTCATAGGAGCATTAGATATATTAAGACAGGGTTATTGCCTCAGCATTATCATTCAGCCCGGTTTTTGTACTTCAAACCATAATTTCTATTTAACTCCTTTGGACCTCAATTTTGGATATATTAAAGTGTTATGTGTCTATTTTCTAACCTCTTTAAGCCCATCTAATTTTGATAAATATAGCTCAAGTTATATAGGTTTTATCCCAGCCTGCCCTATAGCTAGCCAGAATCACACATTTAAAAGTAAAAATCCACTAAAAATCGAAAACTGATTCAAATTATACAATAGTGGTCTTATATTAAAGCTAACAGGACAAAATTTCATTTTCAAAAAGATCCATTTCATTTGACTTAGTAGGGTCAAGTTATAAGCCCTGAGATTTGACCTTCCTAAACTGCCCTACTTTAGCCTGGTTTGGATGTAGGGTAATTTCTCTAAACTATTGGGAACATATGGGACCATAACAAACTCGGAATTTCATTGTGGGATATTCTTCTACATGTAAGCTTTCAAAAAAAGTTGGTTTCACTCAATTTGGAGTTGTGTAAAGTGAGTTACACCCTTCTCAAGTCACACTGCTCTGATAAAAGTCCTGATTCCTAGGCCAAACTTCAAAAATTCGTATCTCTCTCAATTCTAATCCAACAACCTTATATGACATATGTATGGAAAGCCCTGAAAGTTTAGTTTTAGAAAAAATAGTTTCATCAAATTTAATCTATTGTAGGCAGAGTCGTACACTCCGCCATACGGATTACCGAGGGACTTTGGTTCTCCAGCCCTTCACACCTCCTTATTCTCACCCCTTCCTACTTCTTAATCAATCAGCTTTTAAATACACAAACAGCCAACAACCAGTCAAATATCAACATATTCAGTCACTAATCAATGAAGGAGTAAGAAAATAAAGCCAAGAATCAATCACCTAAGATCAGAATATCAAGAACAATATTAAGCCTCTACCTCTTTGTGTGTTGTTTTGCTAAGTATTGGAGGTTGATTTTAAGAGGAGAAGAGAATGAGAAGAGGAAAGTGAGATTGAAGTAAAGTGAGAAAGGAACGTGTAAATCAACTCAAT
>JAVHNO010000041.1:0-24507 GCA_031439595.1 Pterocarpus santalinus | reverse complement strand
CAAATGGCAAAAGAAACTTGAAGGACAAGAGAAACCAATTCATTATGCACTGAGACTTACTTGCAATCAAATCTGCCAAAAGAACGTAAGGACAATAAAAAACCAATTCGCTTGAGGATTAAGACTTGATTTCAATCAATGGCAAAAATAACTTAAAGGACAAAGAGGAAACCAATTCATTATGGACTAAAAGACTTTACTACAATCAAATGACCTCTCTAAAGAAAGCGTAAAGCGACAAAGAAACCAATTCCTTAAGGATTAAGACTTGATTCCAATCAATGTGCGAAAAAGAACTTAAAGGACAATGAGAAACCATGTTTATTCATTATGGACTAAGACTTACTTGCCAATCAAATGCCAAAAGACGCGTAAAGGGACAATTGAGAAACCAATTCCTTTAGGATTAAAACTGAATGGAAGATTCGAATCCATAGCAAAAGAACTTAAGGACAAAGAGAAACCAGTGTGTTATCAGACTCAAGACTTATACTATGCAATCAAATGCCAAAAGAAACGTAAAGGACAATGAGAAACCAATTCGCGTAAGAGGATTAAAGACTAGATTCAATCAATGGCACAAAAGAACTTAAAGGACAAGAGAAAACCCAATTCATTATGGACTAAGACTTACTTCCGTCAAATGCCAGAATGAGCGGCGTAAGGGACAAAGAGAAACCAATTCCTTAAGGATTAAGACTTGATTCCAATCAATGGCAAAAAGAACTTAAAGGACAATGAGAAACCAATTCATTATGGACTAAGACTTACTTGCAATCAAATGCCAAAAGAAAGTAAAGGACAATGAAGAAAGCAATTCCTTAAGGATTAAGACTTGATTCAATCAATGGCAAAAAAGAACTTAAAGGACAAAGAGAAACCAATTCATTATGGACTAAGACTTACTTGCAATCAAATGCCAAAAGAGCGTAAAGGACAATGAGAAACCAATTCCTTAAGGATTAAGTCTTGCATCCAATCAATGGCAAAAAGAACTTAAAGGACAAAGAGAAACCAATTCATTATGGACTAAGACTTACTTACAATCAAATGCCAAAAGAACGTAAAGGATAATGAGAAACCAATGCCTTGCGGATTAAGACTTAATTCAATCAATGGCAAAAGAACATAAAGGACAAAGAGAAACCAATTCATTATGGACTAAAACTTACTTGCAATCAAATGCCAAAAACGTAAAGGACAAAGAAACCAATTCCTTAAGGATTAAGACTTGATTCAATCAATGGCAAAAAGAACTTAAAGGACAAAGAAACCAATTCATTATGGACTAAGACTTAGTTGCAATTAAATGACAAAAGACCGTAAAGGACAAAGAGAAACCAATTCCTTGAGGATTAAGACTAGATTCCAATCAATGGCAAAAAGAAGATAAAGGACAAAGAGAACCCAATTCATTATGGACTAAGACTTGCTTCAATCAAATGCCAAAAGAGCGTAAGGACAAAGAGAAGCCAATTCCTTAAGGGTTAAGACCTGATTCCAATCAATGGCAAAAAGAACTTAAAGAACAAAGAGAAACCAATTCATTATGGACTAAGACTTACTTGCAATCAAATGCCAAAGAGCGTAAAGGACAATGAGAAACCAATTCCTTAAGGATTAAGACTTGATTCAATCAATGGCAAAAAGAACATAAAGGACAAGAGAAACCAATTCATTATGGACTAAGACTTACTTCCAATCAAATGCCAAAAAGCGTAAAGGACAATGAGAAACCAATTCCTTAAGGATTAAGACTTGATTCCAATCACTGGCAAAAAGAACTTAAAGGACAAGAGAAACCAAGTCATTATGGACTAAGACTTACTTCCAATCAAATGCCAAAAGAACGTAAAGGACAAAGAGAAACCAATTCCTTAAGGACTAAGACTTGATTCAATCAATGGCAAAAGAACATAAAGGACAAAGAGAAACCAATTCATTATGGACTAAGACTTACTTGCAATCAAATGCCAAAAAGAACGTAAAGGACAAAGAGAAACCAATTCCTTAACGATTAAGACTTGATTCCAATCAATGGCAAAAAGAACTTAAAGGACAAAGAGAAACCAATTCATTATGGACTAAGACTTACTTCCAATCAAATGCCAAAAGAACGTAAAGGACAATGAGAAACCAATTCCTTGAGGATTAAGAGTAGATTCCAATCAATGGCAAAAAGAACTTAAAGGACAAAGAGAAACCAATTCATTATGGACTAAGACTTACTTGCAATCAAATGCCAAAAGAAAGTAAAGGACAAAGAGAAACCAATTCCTTAAGGATTAAGACTTGATTCCAATCAATGGCAAAAAGAACTTAAAGGACAAAGAGAAACCAATTCATTGTGGACTAAGACTTACTTGCAATCAAATGCCAAAAGAAATTAAAGGACAAGGAGAAACCAATTCTTTAAGGATTAAGACTTGATTCCAATCAATGGCAAAAAGAACTTAAAGGACAAAGAGAAACCAATTCATTATGGTCTTAGAATTTCTTGCAATCAAATGCCAAAAGAGCGTAAAGGACAATGAGAAACCAATGTCTTGAGGATTAAGACTTGATACAAATCAATGGCAAAGAACTTAAAGGACAAGAGAAACCAATTCATTATGGACTAAGACTTACTTGCAATCAAATGCCAAAGAAGCGTAAAGGACAAGAGAAACCAATTCCTTAAGGATTAAGACTTGATTCCAATCAATGGCAAAAAAGAACTTAAAGGACAAAGAGAAACCAATTCATTATGGACTAAGACTTACTTGCAATCAAATGCCAAAAAACGTAAAGGACAAGAAAACCAATTCCTTAAGGATTAAGACTTGATTCAATCAATGGCAAAAAGAACTTAAAGGACAAGAGAAACCAATTCATTATGGACTAAGACTTACTTGCAATCAAATGCCAAAAAGCGTAAAGGACAATGAGAAACCAATTCCTTGAGGATTAAGACTTGATTCAATCAATGGCAAAAAGAACATAAAGGACAAGAGAAACCAATTCATTATGGACTAAGACTTACTTGCAATCAAATGCCAAAAAGCGTAAAGGACAAAGAGAAACCAATTCCTTAAGGATTAAGACTTGATTCAATCAATGGCAAAAGAACTTAAAGGACAAAGAAACCAATTCATTATGGACTAAGACTTACTTCCAATCAAATGCCAAAGAGCGTAAAGGACAAAGAGAAACCAATTCCTTAAGGATTAAGACTTGATTCAATCAATGGCAAAAAAGAACTTAAAGGACAAAGAAACCAATTCATTATGGACTAAGACTTACTTCAATCAAATGCCAAAGAGCGTAAAGGACAATGAGAAACCAATTCCTTGAGGATTAAGACTTGATTCCAATCAATGGCAAAAGAACTTAAAGGACAAAGAGAAACCAATTCATTATGGACTAAGACTTACTTGCAATCAAATGCCAAAAGAAACGTAAAGGACAAGAGAAACCAATTCCTTAAGGATTAAGACTTGATTCAATCAATGGCAAAAAGAACTTAAAGGACAAAGAGAAACCAATTCATTATGGACTAAGACTTACTTGCAATCAAATGCCAAAGAGCGTAAAGGACAATGAGAAACCAATTCCTTAAGGATTAAGACTTGATTCAATCAATGGCAAAAGAACTTAAAGGACAAGAGAAACCAATTCATTATGGACTAAGACTTACTTGCAATCAAATGCCAAAAGAGCGTAAAGGACAAAGAGAAACCAATTCCTTGAGGATTAAGACTTGATTCAATCAATGGCAAAAAGAACTTAAGGACAAAGAGAAACCAATTCATTATGGACTAAGACTTACTTGCAATCAAATGCCAAAGAGCGTAAAGGACAATGAGAAACCAATTCCTTAAGGATTAAGACTTGATTCAATCAATGGCAAAAAGAACTTAAAGGACAAAGAAACCAATTCATTATGGACTAAGACTTACTTGCAATCAAATGCCAAAAAGCGTAAAGGACAATGAGAAACCAATTCCTTAAGGATTAAGACTTGATTCAATCAATGGCAAAAAGAACTTAAAGGACAAAGAAACCAATTCATTATGGACTAAGACTTACTTGCAATCAAATGCCAAAAGAACGTAAGGACAATGAGAAACCAATTCCTTGAGGATTAAGACTTGATTCAATCAATGGCAAAAGAACTTAAAGGACAAAGAGAAACCAATTCATTATGGACTAAGACTTACTTGCAATCAAATGCCAAAAAGCGTAAAGGACAAAGAAAACCAATTCCTTAAGGATTAAGACTAGATTCCAATCAATGGCAAAAAGAAGTTAAAGGACAAAGAGAAACCAATTCAATATAGACTAAGACTTACTTGCAATCAAATGCCAAAAGAACGTAAAGGACAATCAGAAAGCAATTCCTTAAGGATTAAGACTTGATTCAATCAATGGCCAAAAGAAAGTAAAGGACAAAGAGAAACCAATTCATTATGGACTAAGACTTACCTGCAATCAAATGCCAAAAGAACGTAAAGGATAATGAGATACCAATTCCTTGAGAATTAAGACAAGATTCCAATCAATGGCAAAAAGAACTTAATGGACGAAGAGAAACCAATTCATTATGGACTAAGACTTACTTCCAATCAAATGCCAAAAGAATGTAAAGGACAATGAGAAACCAATTCCTTGAGGATTAAGACTTGCATTCAATCAATGGCAAAAAGAACTTAAATTACAAAGAGAAACCAATTCATTATGGACAAAGACTTACTTGCAATCAAGTGCCAAAAGAACGTAAAGGACAATGAGAAACCAATTCCTTGAGGATTAAGACTTGATTCCAATCAATGGCACAAAGAACTTAAAGGACAAAGAGAAACCAATTCATTATGGTCTAAGACTTACTTCCAATCAAATGCCAAAAAGCGTAAAGGACAATGAGAAACCAATTCCTTAAGGATTAAGACTTGATTCGAATCAATGGCAAAAAGAGCTTAAAGGACAAAGAGAATCCAATTCATTATGGACTAAGACTTACTTCCAATCAAATGCCAAAAGATCGTAAAGGACAATGAGAAACTAATTCCTTGAGAATTAAGACTAGATTCTAATCAATGGCAAAAAAGAACTTAAAGGACAAGAGAAACCAATTCATTATGGACTAAGACTTACTTGCAATCAAATGCCAAAAGAGCGTAAAGGACAATGAGAAACCAATTCCTTAAGGATTAAGACTTGATTCAATCAATGGCAAAAGAACTTAAAGGACAAAGAGAAACCAATTCATTATGGACTAAGACTTACTTGCAATCAAATGCCAAAGAGCGTAAAGGACAATGAAACCAATTCCTTAAGGATTAAGACTTGATTCAATCAATGGCAAAAGAACTTAAGGACAAGAGAAACCAATTCATTATGGACTAAGACTTACTTGCCAATCAAATGCCAAAAGCGTAAAGGACAATGAGAAACCAATTCCTTGAGGATTAAGACTTGATTCAATCAATGGCAAAAAGAACTTAAAGGACAAAGAGAAACCAATTCATTATGGACTAAGACTTACTTGCAATCAAATGCCAAAGAGCGTAAAGGACAATGAGAAACCAATTCCTTAAGGATTAAGACTTGATTCAATCAATGGCAAAAAGAAACTAAAGGACAAAGAGAAACCAATTCATTATGGACTAAGACTTACTTGCAATCAAATGCCAAAAGAGCGTAAAGGACAATGAGAAACCAATTCCTTGAGGATTAAGACTTGATTCAATCAATGGCAAAAAGAACTTAAAGGACAAAGAAACCAATTCATTATGGACTAAGACTTACTTGCAATCAAATGCCAAAGAACGTAAAGGACAATGAAACCAATTCCTTGAGGATTAAGACTTGATTCAATCAATGGCAAAAAGAACTTAAAGGACAAAGAAACCAATTCATTATGGACTAAGACTTACTTCAATCAAATGCCAAAAGAACGTAAAGGACAATGAGAAACCAATTCCTTTTGAATTGAGACTTGATTCCATTCAATGGCAAAAAGAACATGAAGAAGAAAGGGAAACCAATTCATTATGGACTAAGACTTACTTCCAATCAAATGCCAAAAGAACGTAAAGGACAATGAGAAACCAATTCAATATGGATTAAGACTTGATTCAATCAATGGCAAAAAAGAACTTAAAGGACAAGAGAAACCAATTCATTATGGACTAAGACTTACTTGCAATCAAATGCCAAAAGAGCGTAAAGGACAATGAGAAACCAATTCCTTGAGGATTAAGACTTGATTCAATCAATGGCAAAAAGAACTTAAAGGACAAGAGAAACCAATTCATTATGGACTAAGACTTACTTGCAATCAAATGCCAAAGAGCGTAAAGGACAATGAGAAACCAATTCCTTAAGGATTAAGACTTGATTCCAATCAATGGCAAAAAGAACTTAAAGGACAAAGAAACCAATTCATTATGGACTAAGACTTACTTGCAATCAAATGCCAAAGAGCGTAAAGGACAAAGAGAAACCAATTCCTTAAGGATTAAGACTTGATTCCAATCAATGGCAAAAGAACTTAAAGGACAAGAGAAACCAATTCATTATGGACTAAGACTTACTTGCAATCAAATGCCAAAGAGCGTAAAGGACAATGAGAAACCAATTCCTTAAGGATTAAGACTTGATTCCAATCAATGGCAAAAAGAACTTAAAGGACAAAGAGAAACCAATTCATTATGGACTAAGACTTACTTGCAATCAAATGCCAAAAGAGCGTAAAGGAGAATGAGAAACCAATTCCTTATGGATTAACACTTGATTCAATCAATGGCAAAAGAACTTAAAGGACAAGAGAAACCAATTCATTATGGACTAAGACTTACTTGCAATCAAATGCCAAAAAGAACGTAAAGGACAATGAGAAACCAATTCCTTAAGGATTAAGACTTGATTCCAATCAATGGCAAAAAGAACTTAAAGGACAAAGAGAAACCAATTCATTATGGACTAAGACTTACTTGCAATCAAATGCCAAAAGAGCGTAAAGGACAATGAGAAACCAATTCCTTGAGGATTAAGACTTGATTCAATCAATGGCAAAAGAACATAAGGACAAAGAGAAACCAATTCATTATGGACTAAGACTTACTTGCAATCAAATGCCAAAAGAGCGTAAAGGACAATGAAACCAATTCCTTAAGGATTAAGACTTGATTCCAATCAATGGCAAAAAGAACTTAAAGGACAAAGAGAAACCAATTCATTATGGACTAAGACTTACTTCAATCAAATGCCAAAAAGCGTAAAGGACAATGAGAAACCAATTCCTTGAGGATTAAGACTTGATTCAATCAATGGCAAAAAGAACTTAAAGGACAAAGAGAAACCAATTCATTATGGACTAAGACTTACTTGCAATCAAATGCCAAAAAGAGCGTAAAGGACAATGAGAAACCAATTCCTTGAGGATTAAGACTTGATTCAATCAATGGCAAAAAGAACTTAAAGGACAAAGAGAAACCAATTCATTATGGACTAAGACTTACTTGCAATCAAATGCCAAAAGAGCGTAAAGGACAATGAGAAACCAATTCCTTGAGGATTAAGACTTGATTCAATCAATGGCAAAAAGAACTTAAAGGACAAGAGAAACCAATTCATTATGGACTAAGACTTACTTGCAATCAAATGCCAAAGAGCGTAAAGGACAAAGAGAAACCAATTCCTTAAGGATTAAGACTTGATTCGAATCAATGGCAAAAAGAACTTAATGGACAAAGAGAAACCAATTCATTATGGACTAAGACTTACTTGCAATCAAATGCCAAAAGCGTAAAGGACAATGAGAAACCAATTCCTTAAGGATTAAGACTTGATTCAATCAATGGCAAAAGAACTTAAAGGACAAAGAGAAACCAATTCATTATGGACTAAGACTTACTTGCAATCAAATGCCAAAGAGCGTAAAGGACAATGAGAAACCAATTCCTTGAGGATTAAGACTTGATTCAATCAATGGCAAAAAGAACTTAAAGGACAAAGAGAAACCAATTCATTATGGACTAAGACTTACTTGCAATCAAATGCCAAAGAGCGTAAACGACAATGAGAAACCAATTCCTTGAGGATTAAGACTTGATTCCAATCAATGGCAAAAAGAACTTAAAGGACAAAGAGAAACCAATTCATTATGGACTAAGACTTACTTGCAATCAAATGCCAAAAGCGTAAAGGACAATGAGAAACCAATTCCTTGAGGATTAAGACTTGATTCAATCAATGGCAAAAGAACTTAAAGGACAAGAGAAACCAATTCATTATGGACTAAGACTTACTTCAATCAAATGCCAAAAAGAGCGTAAAGGACAATGAGAAACCAATTCCTTGAGGATTAAGACTTGATTCAATCAATGGCAAAAGAACTTAAAGGACAAGAGAAACCAATTCATTAACGACTAAGACTTGCTTGCAAACAAATGCCAAAAGAACGTAAAGGACAAAGAGAAACCAATTCCTTAAGGATTAAGACTTGATTCCAATCAATGGCAAAATGAACTTAAACGACAAAGAGAAACCAATTCATTATGGACTAAGACGTACTTGCAATCAAATGCCAAAAGAGCGTAAAGGACAATGAGAAACCAATTCCTTGAGGATTAAGACTAGATTCCAGTTAATGGCAAAAAGAACTTAAAGGACAAAGAGAAACCAATTCATTATGGACTAAGACTTACTTGCAATCAAATGCCAAAAGAGCGTAAAGGACAATGAGAAACCAATTCTTTGAGGATTAAGACTAGATTCCAATCAATGGCAAAACGAACATAAAGGACAAAGAGAAACCAATTCATTATGGACTAAGACTTACTTGCAATCAAATGCCAAAGAGCGTAAAGGACAATGAGAAACCAATTCCTTAAGGATTAAGACTTGATTCCAATCAATTCCAAAAGGAACTTAAAGGACAAAGAGATACCAATTCATTATGGACTAAGACTTACTTGCAATCAAATGCCAAAAAGAGCGTAAAGGACAATGAGAAACCAATTCCTTAAGGATTAAGACTTGATTCAATCAATGGCAAAAAGAACTTAAAGGACAAAGAAACCAATTCATTATGGACTAAGACTTACTTCAATCAAATGCCAAAAGAGCGTAAAGGACAATGAGAAACCAATTCCTTGAGGATTAAGACTTGATTCAATCAATGGCAAAAAGAACTTAAGGACAAAGAGAAACCAATTCATTATGGACTAAGACTTACTTGCAATCAAATGCCAAAAAGAACGTAAAGGACAATGAGAAACCAATTCCTTAAGGATTAAGACTTGATTCCAATCAATGGCAAAAAGAACTTAAAGGACAAGAGAAACCAATTCATTATGGACTAAGACTTACTTGCAATCAAATGCCAAAGAGCGTAAAGGACAATGAAACCAATTCCTTGAGGATTAAGACTTGATTCAATCAATGGCAAAAGAACATAAAGGACAAGAGAAACCAATTCATTATGGACTAAGACTTACTTCAATCAAATGCCAAAGAGCGTAAAGGACAATGAGAAACCAATTCCTTAAGGATTAAGACTTGATTCAATCAATGGCAAAAAAGAACTTAAAGGACAAAGAGAAACCAATTCATTATGGACTAAGACTTACTTGCAATCAAATGCCAAAAGAGCGTAAAGGACAACGAGAAACCAATTCCTTTTGGATTAAGACTTGATTCTAATCGATGGCAAAAAGAACTTAAAGGACAAAGAGAAACCAATTCATTATGGACTAAGATTTACTTGCAATCAAATGCCAAAAAGAGCGTAAAGGACAATGAGAAACCAATTCCTTAAGGATTAAGACTTGATTCAATCAATGGCAAAAAGAACTTAAAGGACAAGAGAAACCAATTCATTATGGACTAAGACTTACTTCCAATCAAATGCCAAAGAGCGTAAAGGACAATGAGAAACCAATTCCTTAAGGATTAAGACTTGATTCAATCAATGGCAAAAAGAACTTAAAGGACAAAGAGAAACCAATTCATTATGGACTAAGACTTACTTGCAATCAAATGCCAAAAAGAGCGTAAAGGACAATGAGAAACCAATTCCTTAAGGATTAAGACTTGATTCAATCAATGGCAAAAAGAACTTAAAGGACAAAGAAACCAATTCATTATGGACTAAGACTTACTTGCAATCAAATGCCAAAAAGCGTAAAGGACAATGAGAAACCAATTCCTTGAGGATTAAGACTTGATTCAATCAATGGCAAAAAGAACATAAAGGACAAAGAGAAACCAATTCATTATGGACTAAGAGTTACTTGCAATCAAATGCCAAAAGAGCGTAAAGGACAATGAGAAACCAATTCCTTGAGGATTAAGACTTGATTCCAATCAATGGCAAAAAGAACTTAAAGGACAAAGAGAAACCAATTCATTATGGACTAAGACTTACTTGCAATCAAATGCCAAAAAGAGCGTAAAGGACAAGAGAAACCAATTCCTTAAGGATTAAGACTTGATTCCAATCAATGGCAAAAAGAACTTAAAGGACAATAAGAAACCAATTCATTATGGACTATGACTTACTTGCAATCAAACGCCATAACAACGTAAACGACAAAGTGAAACCAATTCCTTAACGATTAAGACTTGATTCAATCAATGGCAAAAAGAACTTAAAGGACAAGAGAAACCAATTCATTATGGACTAAGACTTACTTGCAATCAAATGCCAAAGAGCGTAAAGGACAATGAGAAACCAATTCCTTGAGGATTAAGACTTGATTCAATCAATGGCAAAAGAACTTACAGGACATACAGAAACCAATTCGTTAAGGACTAAGACTTACTTGCAATCAAATGCCAAAGAACGTAAAGGACAAAGAGAAACCAATTCCTTAAGGATTAAGACTTGATTCCAATCAATGGCAAAAAGAACTTAAAGAACCAAGAGAAACCAATTCATTATGGACTAAGACTTACTTCCAATCAAATGCCAAAAGAACCTAAAGGACAAAGAGAAACCAATTCCTTGAGGATTAAGACTAGATTCGAATCAATGGCAAAAAGAACTTAAAGGACAAAGAGAAACCAATTCATTATGGAGTAAGACCTACTTCCAATCAAATGCCAAAAGAACTTAAAGGACAATGGCAAACTAATTCCTTAAGGATTAAGACTTGATTTCTATCAATAGCAAAAAAAACTTAAAGGACAAAGAGAAACCAATTCATTATGGACTAAGACTTACTTCCAATCAAATGCCAAAAGAACATAAAGGACAAAGAGAAACCAATTCCTTTGGGATTAAGACTTGATTGCAATCAATGGCAAAAAGAACTTAAAGGACAAGAGAAACCAATTCATTATGGACTAAGACTTACTTGCAATCAAATGCCAAAGAGCGTAAAGGACAAGAGAAACCAATTCCTTAAGGATTAAGACTTGATTCAATCAATGGCAAAAAGAACTTAAAGGACAAAGAAAACCAATTCATTATGGACTAAGACTTACTTGCAATCAAATGCCAAAAAGAGCGTAAAGGACAATGAGAAACCAATTCCTTAAGGATTAAGACTTGATTCAATCAATGGCAAAAAGAACTTAAAGGACAAGAGAAACCAATTCATTATGGACTAAGACTTACTTCAATCAAATGCCAAAAGAGCGTAAAGGACAATGAGAAACCAATTCCTTAAGGATTAAGACTTGATTCAATCAATGGCAAAAGAACTTAAAGGACAAAGAGAAACCAATTCATTATGGACTAAGACTTACTTGCAATCAAATGCCAAAAGCGTAAAGGACAATGAGAAACCAATTCCTTGAGGATTAAGACTTGATTCAATCAATGGCAAAAAGAACTTAAAGGACAAGAGAAACCAATTCATTATGGACTAAGACTTACTTGCAATCAAATGCCAAAAGAACGTAAAGGACAATGAAACCAATTCCTTAAGGATTAAGACTTGATTCTATACAATGGCAAAAAGAACATAAAGGACAAAGAGAAACCAATTCATTATGGACTAAGACTTACTTCGAATCAAATGCCAAAGAGCGTAAAGGACAATGAGAAACCAATTCCTTAAGGATTAAGACTTGATTCAATCAATGGCAAAAAGGACCTAAAGGACAAAGAGCAACCAATTCATTATGGACTAAGACTTAGTTGCAATCAAATGACAAAAGAGCGTAAAGGACAATGAGAAACCAATTCCTTGAGGATTAAGACTTGATTCAATCAATGGCAAAAAGAACATAAAGGACAAAGAGAAACCAATTCATTATGGACTAAGACTTACTTGCAATCAAATGCCAAAAAGCGTAAAGGACAAGAGAAACCAATTCCTTAAGGATTAAGACTTGATTCAATCAATGGCAAAAAAGAACTTAAAGGACAAGAGAAACCAATTCATTATGGACTAAGACTTACTTCAATCAAATGCCAAAGAGCGTAAAGGACAATGAGAAACCAATTCCTTAAGGAATAACACTTGATTCAATCAATGGCAAAAAGAACTTAAAGGACAAAGAGAAACCAATTCATTATGGACTAAGACTTACTTGCAATCAAATGCCAAAAGAGCATAAAGGACAATGACAAACCAATTCCTTCAGGATTAAGACTTGATTCAATCAATGGCAAAAAGAACTTAAAGGACAAAGAGAAACCAATTCATTATGGACAAAGACTTACTTGCAATCAAATGCCAAAAAGAGCGTAAAGGACAAAGAGAAACCAATTCCTTAAGGATTAACACTTGATTCAATCAATGGCAAAAAGAACTTAAAGGACAAAGAGAAACCAATTCATTATGGACTAAGACTTACTTGCAATCAAATGCCAAAAGAGCGTAAAGGACAAAAGGAAACCAATTCCTTAAGGATTAAGACTTGATTCCAATCAATGGCAAAAAGAACTTCAGGGATAAAGAGAAACCAATTCATTATGGACTAAGACTTACTTGCAATCAAATGCCAAAACAACGTAAAGGACAATGAGAAACCAATTCCTTGAGGATTAAGACTAGATTCCAATCAATGGCAAAAAGAACTTAAAGGACAAGAGAAACCAATTCATTATGGACTAAGACTTACTTGCAATCAAATGCCAAAGAGCGTAAAGGACAATGAGAAACCAATTCCTTAAGGATTAAGACTTGATTCAATCAATGGCAAAAAGAACTTAAAGGACAAAGAGAAAACCAATTCATTATGGACTAAGACTTACTTGCAATCAAATGCCAAAAGAGCGTAAAGGACAATGAGAAACCAATTCCTTGAGGATTAAGACTTGATTCAATCAATGGCAAAAAGAACTTAAAGGACAAAGAGAAACCAATTCATTATGGACTAAGACTTACTTCAATCAAATGCCAAAAGAGCGTAAAGGACAATGAGAAACCAATTCCTTAAGGATTAAGACTTGATTCAATCAATGGCAAAAGAACATAAAGGACAAAGAGAAACCAATTCATTATGGACTAAGACTTACTTGCAATCAAATGCCAAAGAGCGTAAAGGACAATGAGAAACCAATTCCTTAAGGATTAAGACTTGATTCAATCAATGGCAAAAAGAACTTAAAGGACAAAGAGAAACCAATTCATTATGGACTAAGACTTACTTGCAATCAAATGCCAAAAGCGTAAAGGACAATGAGAAACCAATTCCTTAAGGATTAAGACTTGATTCAATCAATGGCAAAAAGAACTTAAAGGACAAAGAGAAACCAATTCATTATGGACTAAGACTTACTTGCAATCAAATGCCAAAAGAACGTAAAGGACAATGAGAAACCAATTCCTTGAGGATTAAGACTAGATTCCAATCAATGGCAAAAAGAACTTAAAGGACAAAGAGACCAATTCCTTAAGGACTAAGACTTACTTGCAATCAAATGCCAAAAGCGTAAAGGACAATGAGAAACCAATTCCTTGAGGATTAAGACTTGATTCAATCAATGGCAAAAAGAACTTAAAGGACAAAGAAACCAATTCATTATGGACTAAGACTTACTTGCAATCAAATGCCAAAAGAGCGTAAAGGACAATGAGAAACCAATTCCTTAAGGATTAAGACTTGATTCAATCAATGGCAAAAGAACTTAAAGGACAAGAGAAACCAATTCATTATGGACTAAGACTTACTTGCAATCAAATGCCAAAAGAGCGTAAAGGACAATGAGAAACCAATTCCTTAAGGATTAAGACTTGATTCAATCAATGGCAAAAAGAACTTAAAGGACAAAGAGAAACCAATTCATTATGGACTAAGACTTACTTGCAATCAAATGCCAAGAGCGTAAAGGACAATGAGAAACCAATTCCTTGAGGATTAAGACTTGATTCAATCAATGGCAAAAGAACTTAAAGGACAAGAGAAACCAATTCATTATGGACAAAGACTTACTTGCAATCAAATGCCAAAAGAAAGTAAAGGACAATGAGAAACCAATTCCTTAAGGATTAAGACATGATTCCAATCAATGGCAAAAAGAACTTAAAGGAGAAAGAGAAACCAATTCATTATGGACTGAGACTTACTTGCAATCAAATGCCAAAGAGCGTAAAGGACAATGAAACCAATTCCTTGAGGATTAAGACTTGATTCAATCAATGGCAAAAAGAACTTAAAGGACAAGAGAAACCAATTCATTATGGACTAAGACTTACTTGCAATCAAATGCCAAAAGAGCGTAAAGGACAATGAAACCAATTCCTTAAGGAATAAGAGTTGCATTCAATCAATGGCAAAAAGAACTTAAAGGACAAAGAGAAACCAATTCATTATGGACTGAGACTTACTTGCAATCAAATGCCAAAAGAACGTAAAGGACAATGAGAAACCAATTCCTTGAGGATTAAGACTTGATTCCAATCAATGGCAAAAAGAACTTAAAGGACAAGAGAAACCAATTCATTATGGACTAAGACTTACTTCAATCAAATGCCAAAAAGAGCGTAAAGGACAATGAGAAACCAATTCCTTGAGGATTAAGACTTGATTCAATCAATGGCAAAAGAACTTAAAGGACAAAGAGAAACCAATTCATTATGGACTAAGACTTACTTCAATCAAATGCCAAAGAGCGTAAAGGACAATGAGAAACCAATTCCTTGAGGATTAAGACTTGATTCAATCAATGGCAAAAAAGAACTTAAAGGACAAAGAAACCAATTCATTATGGACTAAGACTTACTTGCAATCAAATGCCAAAAGCGTAAAGGACAATGAGAAACCAATTCCTTAAGGATTAAGACTTGATTGCAATCAATGGCAAAAAGAACTTGAAGGACAAGAAGAAACCAATTCATTATGGATTAACACTTACTTGCAATCAAATGCCAAAAGAACGTAAAGGACAAAGAGAAACCAATTCCTTAAGGATTAAGACTTGATTCCAATCAATGGCAAAAAGAACTTAAAGGACAAAGAGAAACCAATTCATTATGGACTAAGACTTACTTGCAATCAAATGCCAAAAAAGCGTAAAGGACATAGAGAAACCAATTCCTTAAGGATTAAGACTTGATTCAATCAATGGCAAAAAGAACTTAAAGGACAAAGAGAAACCAATTCATTATGGACTAAGACTTACTTGCAATCAAATGCCAAAAGAGCATAAAGGACAATGACAAACCAATTCCTTGAGGATTAAGACTAGATTCGAATCAATGGCAAAAAGAACTTAAAGGACAAAGAGAAACCAATTCATTATGGACTAAGACTTACTTGCAATCAAATGCCAAAGAGCGTAAAGGACAATGAGAAACCAATTCCTTAAGGATTAAGACTTGATTCAATCAATGGCAAAAAGAACTTAAGGACAAAGAGAAACCAATTCATTATGGACTAAGACTTACTTGCAATCAAATGCCAAAAGAGCGTAAAGGACAATGAGAAACCAATTCCTTAAGGATTAAGACTTGATTCAATCAATGGCAAAAAGAACTTAAAGGACAAAGAGAAACCAATTCATTATGGACTAAGACTTACTTCAATCAAATGCCAAAAAGCGTAAAGGACAATGAGAAACCAATTCCTTAAGGATTAAGACTTGATTCAATCAATGGCAAAAAGAACTTAAAGGACAAAGAGAAACCAATTCATTATGGACTAAGACTTACTTGCAATCAAATGCCAAAAAGAGCGTAAAGGACAATGAGAAACCAATTCCTTAAGGATTAAGACTTGATTCAATCAATGGCAAAAAGAACTTAAAGGACAAGAGAAACCAATTCATTATGGACTAAGACTTACTTGCAATCAAATGCCAAAGAGCGTAAAGGACAAGAGAAACCAATTCCTTAAGGATTAAGACTTGATTCAATCAATGGCAAAAGAACTTAAAGGACAAGAGAAACCAATTCATTATGGACTAAGACTTACTTGCAATCAAATGCCAAAAGAGCGTAAAGGACAATGAGAAACCAATTCCTTGAGGATTAAGACTTGATTCCAATCAATGGCAAAAAAGAACTTAAAGGACAAAGAAAACCAATTCATTATGGACTAAGACTTACTTGCAATCAAATGCCAAAGAGCGTAAAGGACAATGAGAAACCAATTCCTTAAGGATTAAGACTTGATTCAATCAATGGCAAAAAGAACTTAAAGGACAAAGAGAAACCAATTCATTATGGACTAAGACTTACTTGCAATCAAATGCCAAAGAGCGTAAAGGACAATGAAACCAATTCCTTAAGGATTAAGACTTGATTCAATCAATGGCAAAAAGAACTTAAAGGACAAAGAAACCAATTCATTATGGACTAAGACTTACTTCAATCAAATGCCAAAAAGAGCGTAAAGGACAATGAGAAACCAATTCCTTAAGGATTAACACTTGATTCAATCAATGGCAAAAAGAACTTAAAGGACAAAGAGAAACCAATTCATTATGGACAAAGACTTACTTGCAATCAAATGCCAAAAGAGCGTAAAGGACAAAGAGAAACCAATTCCTTAAGGATTAAGACTTGATTCCATTCAATGGCAAAAAGAACTTAAAGGACAAAGAGAAACCAATTCATTATGGACTAAGACTTACTTGCAATCAAATGCCAAAAGAGCGTAAAGGACAAAGAGAAACCAATTCCTTAAGGATTAAGACTTGATTCAATCAATGGCAAAAAGAACTTAAAGGACAAAGAGAAACCAATTCATTATGGACTAAGACTTACTTGCAATCAAATGCCAAAAGAGCGTAAAGGACAAAGAGAAACCAATTCCTTAAGGATTAAGACTTGATTCCAATCAATGGCAAAAAGAACTTAAAGGACAAAGAAACCAATTCATTATGGACTAAGACTTACTTGCAATCAAATGCCAAAAAGAGCGTAAAGGACAATGAAACCAATTCCTTAAGGATTAAGACTTGATTCAATCAATGGCAAAAAGAACTTAAAGGACAAGAGAAACCAATTCATTATGGACTAAGACTTACTTGCAATCAAATGCCAAAAAGAGCGTAAAGGACAATGAGAAACCAATTCCTTAAGGATTAAGACTTGATTCAATCAATGGCAAAAAGAACTTAAAGGACAAGAGAAACCAATTCATTATGGACTAAGACTTACTTGCAATCAAATGCCAAAAAGCGTAAAGGACAATGAGAAACCAATTCCTTAAGGATTAAGACTTGATTCAATCAATGGCAAAAAGAACTTAAAGGACAAAGAAACCAATTCATTATGGACTAAGACTTACTTGCAATCAAATGCCAAAAGAACGTAAAGGACAATGAGAAACCAATTCCTTGAGGATTAAGACTTGATTCAATCAATGGCAAAAGAACTTAAAGGACAAGAGAAACCAATTCATTATGGACTAAGACTTACTTGCAATCAAATGCCAAAAGCGTAAAGGACAAAGAAACCAATTCCTTAAGGATTAAGACTTGATTCCAATCAATGGCAAAAAGAACTTAAAGGACAAAGAAACCAATTCATTATGGACTAAGACTTACTTCAATCAAATGCCAAAAAGCGTAAAGGACAATGAGAAACCAATTCCTTGAGGATTAAGACTTGATTCAATCAATGGCAAAAAGAACTTAAAGGACAAAGAAAACCAATTCATTATGGACTAAGACTTACTTGCAATCAAATGCCAAAAAGAACGTAAAGGACAATGAGAAACCAATTCCTTAAGGATTAAGACTAGATTCCAATCAATGGCAAAAGAACTTAAAGGACAAGAGAAACCAATTCATTATGGACTAAGACTTACTTCAATCAAATGCCAAAAAGAACTTAAAGGACAAAGAAACCAATTCATTATGGACTAAGACTTACTTGCAATCAAATGCCAAAAAGAACGTAAAGGACAAAGAAACCAATTCCTTGAGGATTAAGACTTGATTCAATCAATGGCAAAAAGAACTTAAAGGACAAAGAGAAACCAATTCATTATGGACTAAGACTTACTTGCAATCAAATGCCAAAAGAGCATAAAGGACAATGAGAAACCAATTCCTTTTGGATTAAGACTTGATTCAATCAATGGCAAAAAGAACCTTAAGGACAAAGAGAAACCAATTCATTATGGACTAAGACTTACTTGCAATCAAATGCCAAAAGAGCGTAAAGGACAATGAGAAACCAATTCCTTAAGGATTAAGACTTGATTCAATCAATGGCAAAAAGAACTTAAAGGACAAGAGAAACCAATTCATTATGGACTAAGACTTACTTGCAATCAAATGCCAAAAGCGTAAAGGACAATGAGAAACCAATTCCTTAAGGATTAAGACTTGATTCAATCAATGGCAAAAAGAACTTAAAGGACAAGAGAAACCAATTCATTATGGACTAAGACTTACTTGCAATCAAATGCCAAAGAGCGTAAAGGACAATGAGAAACCAATTCCTTGAGGATTAAGACTTGATTCAATCAATGGCAAAAAGAACTTAAAGGACAAAGAAACCAATTCATTATGGACTAAGACTTACTTCAATCAAATGCCAAAAAGAACGTAAAGGACAATGAGAAACCAATTCCTTGAGGATTAAGACTTGATTCAATCAATGGCAAAAAGAGCATAGAGGACAAAGAGAAACCAATTCATTATGGACTAAGACTTACTTGCAATCAAATGCCAAAAGAGCGTAAAGGACAATGAGAAACCAATTCCTTAAGGATTAAGACTTGATTCAATCAATGGCAAAAAGAACTTAAAGGACAAGAGAAACCAATTCATTATGGACTAAGACTTACTTGCAATCAAATGCCAAAAACGTAAAGGACAATGAGAAACCAATTCCTTAAGGATTAAGACTTGATTCAATCAATGGCAAAAGAACTTAAAGGACAAAGAAACCAATTCATTATGGACTAAGACTTACTTCAATCAAATGCCAAAAGAGCGTAAAGGACAAGGAGAAACCAATTCCTTAAGGATTAAGACTTGATTCCAATCAATGGCAAAAAGAACTTAAAGGACAAAGAGAAACCAATTCATTATGGACTAAGACTTACTTGCAATCAAATGCCAAAAAGAGCGTAAAGGACAATGAGAAACCAATTCCTTGAGGATTAAGACTTGATTCAATCAATGGCAAAAAGAACTTAAAGGACAAAGAAACCAATTCATTATGGACTAAGACTTACTTGCAATCAAATGCCAAAAGAGCGTAAAGGACAATGAGAAACCAATTCCTTAAGGATTAAGACTTGATTCAATCAATGGCAAAAAGAACTTAAAGGACAAAGAGAAACCAATTCATTATGGACTAAGACTTACTTGCAATCAAATGCCAAAGCGTAAAGGACAATGAGAAACCAATTCCTTGAGGATTAAGACTTGATTCAATCAATGGCAAAAAGAACTTAAAGGACAAAGAGAAACCAATTCATTATGGACTAAGACTTACTTGCAATCAAATGCCAAAGAGCGTAAAGGACAATGAGAAACCAATTCCTTAAGGATTAAGACTTGATTCAATCAATGGCAAAAAGAACTTAAAGGACAAAGAGAAACCAATTCATTATGGACTAAGACTTACTTCAATCAAATGCCAAAAGCGTAAAGGACAATGAGAAACCAATTCCTTAAGGATTAAGACTTGATTCAATCAATGGCAAAAAGAACTTAAAGGACAAAGAGAAACCAATTCATTATGGACTAAGACTTACTTGCAATCAAATGCCAAAGAGCGTAAAGGACAATGAGAAACCAATTCCTTGAGGATTAAGACTTGATTCAATCAATGGCAAAAAGAACTTAAAGGACAAAGAAAACCAATTCATTATGGACTAAGACTTACTTGCAATCAAATGCCAAAAGAGCGTAAAGGACAATGAGAAACCAATTCCTTAAGGATTAAGACTTGATTCAATCAATGGCAAAAAGAACTTAAAGGACAAAGAGAAACCAATTCATTATGGACTAAGACTTACTTGCAATCAAATGCCAAAAAGCGTAAAGGACAATGAGAAACCAATTCCTTAAGGATTAAGACTTGATTCAATCAATGGCAAAAAGAACTTAAAGGACAAGAGAAACCAATTCATTATGGACTAAGACTTACTTGCAATCAAATGCCAAAAAGAGCGTAAAGGACAATGAAAACCAATTCCTTGAGGATTAAGACTTGATTCCAATCAATGGCAAAAGAACTTAAAGGACAAAGAAACCAATTCATTATGGACTAAGACTTACTTGCAATCAAATGCCAAAGAGCGTAAAGGACAATGAGAAACCAATTCCTTGAGGATTAAGACTTGATTCAATCAATGGCAAAAAGAACTTAAAGGACAAAGAGAAACCAATTCATTATGGACTAAGACTTACTTGCAATCAAATGCCAAAGAGCGTAAAGGACAATGAGAAACCAATTCCTTAAGGATTAAGACTTGATTCAATCAATGGCAAAAAGAACTTAAAGGACAAAGAGAAACCAATTCATTATGGACTAAGACTTACTTGCAATCAAATGCCAAAAGAGCGTAAAGGACAATGAGAAACCAATTCCTTGAGGATTAAGACTTGATTCAATCAATGGCAAAAAGAACTTAAAGGACAAAGAGAAACCAATTCATTATGGACTAAGACTTACTTCAATCAAATGCCAAAAGAGCGTAAAGGACAATGAGAAACCAATTCCTTGAGGATTAAGACTTGATTCAATCAATGGCAAAAAGAACTTAAAGGACAAGAGAAACCAATTCATTATGGACTAAGACTTACTTCAATCAAATGCCAAAAAGAGCGTAAAGGACAATGAGAAACCAATTCCTTAAGGATTAAGACTTGATTCAATCAATGGCAAAAAGAACTTAAAGGACAAAGAGAAACCAATTCATTATGGACTAAGACTTACTTGCAATCAAATGCCAAAGAGCGTAAAGGACAATGAGAAACCAATTCCTTAAGGATTAAGACTTGATTCGAATCAATGGCAAAAAGAACTTAAAGGACAAAGAGAAACCAATTCATTATGGACTAAGACTTACTTGCAATCAAATGCCAAAAGAGCATAAAGGACAATGAGAAACCAATTCCTTAAGGATTAAGACTTGATTCAATCAATGGCAAAAAGAACTTAAAGGACAAAGAGAAACCAATTCATTATGGACTAAGACTTACTTGCAATCAAATGCCAAAAGATCATAAAGGACAATGAGAAACCAATTCCTTAAGGATTAAGACTTGATTCAATCAATGGCAAAAAGAACTTAAAGGACAAAGAGAAACCAATTCATTATGGACTAAGACTTACTTGCAATCAAATGCCAAAAGAGCATAAAGGACAATGACAAACCAATTCCTTAAGGATTTAGACTTGATTCAATCAATGGCAAAAAGAACTTAAAGGACAAAGAGAAACCAATTCATTATGGACTAAGACTTACTTGCAATCAAATGCCAAAAGCGTAAAGGACAATGAGAAACCAATTCCTTGAGGATTAAGACTTGATTCAATCAATGGCAAAAAGAACTTAAAGGACAAAGAGAAACCAATTCATTATGGACTAAGACTTACTTGCAATCAAATGCCAAAAGAGCGTAAAGGACAATGAGAAACCAATTCCTTAAGGATTAAGACTAGATTCAATCAATGGCAAAAAGAACTTAAAGGACAAAGAAACCAATTCATTATGGACTAAGACTTACTTGCAATCAAATGCCAAAAGAGCGTAAAGGACAATGAGAAACCAATTCCTTAAGGATTAAGACTTGATTCAATCAATGGCAAAAAGAACTTAAAGGACAAAGAGAAACCAATTCATTATGGACTAAGACTTACTTGCAATCAAATGCCAAAAGAGCGTAAAGGACAATGAGAAACCAATTCCTTAAGGATTAAGACTTGATTCAATCAATGGCAAAAGAACATAAAGGACAAGAGAAACCAATTCATTATGGACTAAGACTTACTTGCAATCAAATGCCAAAAGAGCGTAAAGGACAATGAGAAACCAATTCCTTAAGGATTAAGACTTGATTCAATCAATGGCAAAAAGAACTTAAAGGACAAGAGAAACCAATTCATTATGGACTAAGACTTACTTGCAATCAAATGCCAAAAGAGCGTAAAGGACAATGAGAAACCAATTCCTTAAGGATTAAGACTTGATTCAATCAATGGCAAAAAGAACTTAAAGGACAAAGAGAAACCAATTCATTATGGACTAAGACTTACTTGCAATCAAATGCCAAAAACGTAAAGGACAATGAGAAACCAATTCCTTAAGGATTAAGACTTGATTCAATCAATGGCAAAAAGAACTTAAAGGACAAAGAGAAACCAATTCATTATGGACTAAGACTTACTTGCAATCAAATGCCAAAAAGAGCGTAAAGGACAATGAGAAACCAATTCCTTAAGGATTAAGACTTGATTCAATCAATGGCAAAAAGAACTTAAAGGACAAAGAGAAACCAATTCATTATGGACTAAGACTTACTTGCAATCAAATGCCAAAAGAGCGTAAAGGACAATGAGAAACCAATTGCTTGAGGATTAAGACTTGATTCAATCAATGGCAAAAAGAACTTAAAGGACAAAGAGAAACCAATTCATTATGGACTAAGACTTACTTCAATCAAATGCCAAAAGAACGTAAAGGACAATGAGAAACCAATTCCTTGAGGATTAAGACTTGATTCAATCAATGGCAAAAAGAACTTAAAGGACAAAGAGAAACCAATTCATTATGGACTAAGACTTACTTGCAATCAAATGCCAAAAGCGTAAAGGACAATGAGAAACCAATTCCTTAAGGATTAAGACTTGATTCAATCAATGGCAAAAGAACTTAAAGGACAAGAGAAACCAATTCATTATGGACTAAGACTTACTTGCAATCAAATGCCAAAAAGAACGTAAAGGACAATGAGAAACCAATTCCTTAAGGATTAAGACTTGATTCAATCAATGGCAAAAAGAACTTAAAGGACAAAGAAACCAATTCATTATGGACTAAGACTTACTTGCAATCAAATGCCAAAAGAACGTAAAGGACAATGAGAAACCAATTCCTTGAGGATTAAGACTTGACTCAATCAATGGCAAAAAGAACTTAAAGGACAAAGAAAACCAATTCATTATGGACTAAGACACTTGCAATCAAATGACAAAACATCGTAAAGGACAATGAGAAACCAATTCCTTAAGGATTAAGACTTGATTCCAATCAATGGCAAAAAGAACATAAAGGACAAAGAGAAACCAATTCATTATGGACTAAGACTTACTTGCAATCAAATGCCAAAAGAACGTAAAGGACAATGAGAAACCAATTCCTTGAGGATTAAGACTTGATTCAATCAATGGCAAAAGAACATAAAGGACAAAGAAACCAATTCATTATGGACTAAGACTTACTTGCAATCAAATGCCAAAAGAACGTAAAGGACAATGAGAAACCAATTCCTTAAGGATTAAGACTTGATTCCAATCAATGGCAAAAAGAACTTAAAGGACAAAGAGAAACCAATTCATTATGGACTAAGACTTACTTGCAATCAAATGCCAAAAGAACGTAAAGGACAATGAGAAACCAATTCCTTGAGGATTAAGACTTGATTCCAATCAATGGCAAAAAGAACTTAAAGGACAAAGAGAAACCAATTCATTATGGACTAAGACTTACTTGCAATCAAATCCCAAAAGAACGTAAAGACAATGAGAAACCAATTCCTTAAGGATTAAGACTTGATTCAATCAATGGCAAAAAGAGCCCAAAGGACAAAGAGAAACCAATTCATTATGGACTAAGACTTACTTCCAATCAAATGCCAAAAGAGCGTAAAGGACAATGAGAAACCAATTCCTTGAGGATTAAGACTTGACTCCAATC
This sequence comes from Pterocarpus santalinus, assembly GCA_031439595.1. NCBI lineage: Eukaryota > Viridiplantae > Streptophyta > Magnoliopsida > Fabales > Fabaceae > Pterocarpus > Pterocarpus santalinus. The sequence continues at coordinate 237 of JAVHNO010000041.1, read as the reverse complement.
AATGGCAAAAGAACATAAGGACAAAGAGAAACCAATTCATTATGGACTAAGACTTACTTGCAATCAAATGCCAAAAGAGCGTAAAGGACAATGAGAAACCAATTCCTTAAGGATTAAGACTTGCTTCCAATCAATGGCCAAAAAGAACTTAAAGGACAAAGAGAAACCAATTCATTATGGACTAAGACTTACTTCCAATTAAATGCCAAAAAGAACGTAAAGGACAATGAGAAACCA
>JAVHNO010000040.1:0-27859 GCA_031439595.1 Pterocarpus santalinus | reverse complement strand
TTGATTTATTCCATTGATTTATATCATACGTGCACTAGTATTAGTACTAGTATTAGTACTTATTTCGTTTCTTATGCCAATTAAAGTAAAATTGAACCTTACCTCGGACCGGACATGTTTTAAACTCATGAAAATGGACTTTAGTTTGAACACGTATTTTAATAATTAAGTAAAACCGAGGTAGCGAGAATGTATGTGATGTCGGTCGGTGTAGCAGAACCCTCTTGAGAATTTTCTGAAATTCTCACCCTGTCTTGTGTATTCCGCATCATTCACCAGATTGAGGCGATGGACTCACGGCCACCCTTTTTATTGAGATCCACGCGCCGGTTCCACCATGACCTGGAGTTGGACTCTCTGTACATAGCCGGTTCGTGTAACTTTCGTTTGTACTTATTTAGCGGCGGGAACTTTGATGTTCCTTTGCACCATCCTATTCGACCTGCTACCCCTTATATTGCCATCCCTCTACATATGGCGCACCGCATCTGCTCCTCCTGCACCCGCGGCACCCGTGACCACGCTCCCAGAGTCACCACCACGAGGCGACCCAAGCGTCCTACGAGTTAGGAAGTGACCCTGCGAGGCCACGAGGCTCGTCGCCCTCTTCCTCCTCGGGACCTAAGCGCGGACTATACTCGGCGAGGCTGGCATGGCTAACGGCTACTGACGGAGTAGTTTAGCGGCGAGGGGATGTTGTGCAACATGACCCTCTTTTGGGCGACATGTAGCTTTGGGTCATGGGTTTGGTAATAATTAGCGATGGAAATTATGAAATGTCCTATGAGGACCATAGGGTAGGTGATAGATGAGAGCGATATGGTCTTTTGATACACTAGCCCATGTATGTGTTTTACTTTGAACCTTTGTACATAAACTAAAGCAGCGTCTTGATATATATATATACATATGTTTAGCATCGGTGACCTTATTGTACCATACTTATTTGATGATAGTCTATTCGGTTCATTTTGTTGATATTTACGTTTATTTTGTTTGTAATATAACGATACGCCGTCTCGTCAATAGAGAGCGAGTTAAGGAAGAACTTAAAGACAAGAAAGGTAAGTAAAGTATCAACACGGTAACACAACGAGCTAGTTTCATGCTATGACTTAAGCATAACATAAAATTAGTAGGGTGTTACATTATTGGTATCGAAGCGATTAAATTCCACAGCTAAGGCCTGAGGATTGGGTGACTATGCTTAGCGCATATTACGTACTTTAGTTGATAATGTGCACGGATCTTACCTGTATGGTGGAGATATAGTTGTGCATATATATGAAGTGCTGGCCAGTGTGGGTGTTATTTACTAGCACATTAAACTTAGTATTGAGCGATCGACTCAATAACTTTTGTTTTTGTGTGTTCGAACTTAATAGCTTCAGGAAGGCGAGGAAGACCACGTGCGAGAACCTGCTCCGAAAACCCGGTAGCGTGATGGCCACAATGCGGGAAATGGCTCAAGCAATGCGGGAACAAGCGCGACGCTCACCAAATGATGGAGCGGCTTGGCGGGCGGCTGCGGCGGTGTGAGGAAACCCCGAGGTCGAGAGGAACCTGGACTGCCTCCAGGTTACGCGAGTTTAGGAAGGCAAATCCGCCAAGTTCAGGGGCATATGACCGGATAAAGGCGACGAGTGGATCAAAGCCATGGAGAAGATTTTCTCCGTCTTGGATTGCTCGGATCACGAAAGTGACTTTTGCCACTTACGCTTGGAAGGCGGCCAGAGTTACGGTGGAGCAGGCGTCTGAAAGGTTGTTCGAGGAATCTCAGGCAGCGATCCTGGACAATGTTCAAGGATGTATTTTACGAAGTACTTCCCGCTTGATTCGAAATGCCAAGGAACTTCGAGTTCATGCGGTTGCGTCAAGAAATCGGACGATATCAGAATATATTGCCCGATTTGAGGAGCTATGTAAATTCTCCACAATCTATCGAGAGGAACCGGATGAAGCACGGAAGTGCATCAAATTTGAAGGTGGGTTGCGAGAGGGCGTTCTCACACGCCATCGGCCCGATGGAGATTAGGGATTTCCCTACATTAGTGAACAAATGCCGACTTGTGGAGGATTGCCACTCGAAGTTAGGCTGCGGCGGGGCATTTGGTGGTAATTTCAGAGAGGGCTAGCCGCGAGTCTAAGATTCAAGCCCAATGTACAACAACAGCGGAGATTTCCCCCAAGAGGCAACAAAGGCAAGCAGCCTCAAAGGCCTTTTTCAAATTCAACTTGCACAAAATGCGCCAAGAATCAAGGCGGTCGGCCGTGCTTGGCGAGGCGAATATGCGCTATGGATGTGGCAAGCCAGGCCACAAAATTCTGAGTGTCAACCAGGAACTCATCACGGCCGCCTCGACCCAGCGACAAGGGCGGGTCTTTACTATGAATCTTGGAGGAGGAAGCGATAAGTCGGAAGGATTGATTCAAGGCAATTGTGATGTGAATGGTGAGACTCTAGCGTACTCTATGATTCGGGTGCCTCACATTCATTTATTTCTCATGATTGTGTAGCTGCCTTACAATTGCCAATTTCTGAATTGCCTTATGATCTGTTGGTTTCTCCTACCAATGGGCTGTTAGGACTAGTCAAGTGTGCATCAATGTTCCTCTTGAATTGAGGTAGGACCTTTGCCGCTAATTTGATTTGCCTCCCTCTATCTGGTCTCGGCGTAATGCAGGCATGGATTGGCTTTACGCCAATCATGTTGTACTCAATTGCTCACGATAAGGCGGTGGTACTTCCCCTCTGTCTTACTTTACGAATCCCAAACATAATACTCTTCTATCGGAACTCTTTCAGGCCAAAGGATCAAGGGTATATCCTCTTGTCAACTAATGCGGTAGAAGGTGGCGAGGAACTAGAAGATTCCAATTGTCGGGGAATACCGGATGTTTTCCCGGAGGATATTCTGAATTCCCTCGAGAGAGAGAAATTGAGTTTACCATCGAGTTGGTTAAGTGCGGGACCAATATCTATAACTCCATATCGAATGTCACCTATGGAGTTAACGGAATTAAAAGAGCGGATCGAAGAGCTTTTAGAAAAGGGATTCATCACGACCAAGTGCGTCGCCATGGGAGCTCGGTCTTGTTGGTCAAGAAGAAGGATGGAAGCAGCGCTTATGCGTGGATTATAGGCGATTGAACAAAGTGGCGATTAAGAACAAGTATCATTGCTGAGGATTGATGATCTCATGGACCAACTACGAGGTGCAATGGTATTCTCCAAGATCGACTTGCGTTAGGATATCACCAAATTGAGTTAGGGAACAAGATATCCCTAAGACAGACCTTCCGAACTTCGTTCACGGACACTACGAATATACCGTAATGTCGTTTGGGCTGACGAATGCACCAGCGATATTCATGGATTACATGAATCGAATATTCGCCCATATCTAGACAAATTTGTAGTGGTCTTCATCGATGATATACTTGTCTACTCAAAGGCGGAACAAGAGCATGTGGAACACTTGCGGCTAGTTACGCAAATTTTAAGAGGAAGGAAGCTCTATGCCAAGTTATCCAAATGTGAATTTTGGATGAAAGAGGTGAAATTTCTCGGCCACGTAGTGTCATCTGGAGGAATCTCTGTCGACCCAAGCAAAGTAAGCAGTTCTAAAGCTGGGAGAGGCCAACTACAATCTGCGAAGTTAGAAGTTTCTGGGCTTATTTGGATATTATAAGCGATTCGTTAAGGATTTTTCTCGAATAGCCTTGCCCTTGACCAAGCTAACCAGAAAGAATGTCCCGCCAGTGGACAGGAGTGCGACGAGTTTCGAGATTTAAAGAGAAGGTTGACCACTGGCGCCAATACTAGCCTTACGGACCCTCAAGGACCATTTGAGGTCTCTTTGCGATGCTTCCCAACAAGGGTTAGGATGTGTGTTGATGCGGTGGAAGGGTGGTCGCGTATGCCTCCAGGCAATTAAAGCCACATGAAAGAATTACCCGACCCATGATCTTGAGTTAGCGGCGGTAGTGTTTGCTTTGAAAATATGGAGACATCACTGTATGGAGTAAAGTTCGAGGTCTTTTACGATCATAAGAGTTTGAAGTACCTTTTTGATCGAGAAAGAATTGAATATGACGACAACGGAGATGGATGGAACTCCTTAAAGACTACGAGTTTGAATTGAAATACCACCAGGCAAAGCGAACATCGTAGCGGATCGTTGGCGAGAAAATCATTGGTATCGCGTGGATGATGATTAAAGAGGCGGAACTTATTGAAAGTTTAGGAATCTTAATTTGGGAATTCTTATAACTCCCAAGACTCTTGAGCTACACAAATTGAGATAACCAGGTAGTTTCAAGGACCAGATTCGGCAAGCTCGGTGACAAGATGCTAATTTTCAACATACACTTGATCTCGTGCGATCGGGGAAACTAGCGAGCTTTGCCCAAGATAGAGAGGGCATCTGGCGGTGCCATGACCAGTATGTGTTCTGAAAGGGGCGATCTCGAAAGAGAATCTTAGAAAGAAGCTCATAGAGGCGAGTTTCAGTACATCTGGCATAACTAAAATGTATCAAGACCTCAAGGAGATGTTTTGGTGGCCAGGCATGAAGTCGGATGTAGCAAACTTTGTTGGCAAATGCTTGATTTGTCAAAAGGTAAAAGCGAACATCGAAGCCTTACGGGATGCTACAACCCTTGGAAGTCCCTGAGTGGAAGTGGGAAAGCATTTCCATGGATTTTGTGATGGGATTGCCAAGAACACCAGCGAGGATCACGATGCCATATGGGTCATCGTGGATAGATTGACCAAGTCGGCCCACTTTCTACCCATCAGAGCAAATTATCAGTTGGAAAAATTAGCGCATTTGTATATTCAAGAGATTATCGGGCTGCATGGGACCCCTTCAACCATTATCTCGATCGAGACCCAAGGTTTACTTCAAGGTTTTGGGGAGCCTTACAAAGGCATTCGGTGCTAAGTTATGCCTAAGCCTTTGCATACCACCCTTGAGACGGACGGCCAAGCGAAAGGACAATTCAAACCTTGGAGGATATATTCACGAGCCTATATCTTTGAACAGCGGGAAGTGGGATCGATATTTACCATTGGCTGAATCGCATACAACAATAGCTATCACACTAGCATTGGCATGGCTCCTTACGAAGCATTATGCGGACGGAAGTGCGGTCTCCTGTCTTTGGTATGAAGCGGGGAATCGGCTCTACTAGGGCGATTTAGTCGAAGCGGACTACGAAGCGAGATCAAGAAAATCACGAACAAGATGCTTGTCGCTCAGTCGCGAGAAGAGTTCTGCGGATACCAGGAGAAACCTCTGGAATTTCAAGAAGGAGACCATGTATTTACGAAGGTTACTCCTACAACGAGGATTGGTAGAGCTATCAAAGTCGGGAAGCTAAATCCTCGTTTTATTGGTCCCTTCCAAATCTTAAAGCGAATCGGGTCGATGGCGTGCAGAGTCGCTTTACCTCCCCATTTATCAAACCTCCATGATGTTTTCATGTCTCCCAACTCGAAGGTATCAGCACGACCCTACGCACTCCCTTGAACCGAATCGATAAAGTTGAAGGAAGACTGACCTTCCATGTTCAACGATGCGGATTGTGGGCGAAGCGGCGAACAACTCCGAAATAAATGCATGAGACTAGTGAAAGTGGCGTGGGGAAGAGAAGGTCTTGAAGACTATACTTGGGAGCTGGAATCGGACATGAGGAAAGAGTATCTGAACTATTCTCGACACTAAATTTTGAGGACAAAATTTTTTTAAGGGGTGGTATTGTAACATCGCCAATTCCGACTTAGATCCCCATTATTGATGACATTTCCGATTTCGAGTTTCCTTACACTTGGCCTCCGAGCCTCAACACTAACCGACTTGAGCTTCGTTTCAAGGCTTGCAAGGGACTTCTTAGATTTCGACCTAAGGCATGCGACTTACGCTCTCGATTTAATGGATGGGTAGCGATTTCCGACCTTGTAGCGTGGATAAATTTTGACCTTCTCGGTATGAATTCCGAGCTTCCAATTTCGCGAGATGAAATGAGAGTGGTGATGCTTCCAACTTACGAGTTCGTTGTCGACTTGACATTCTTTACGACTTAGATCTTATCGATCAAAGAGTAAAATGTTCGATTTCGACTTCGTCTCTAAGGCTCGAGATGAACTGAAAGTATTCAATTCCGACATTATGATTCTAGCAGTGCGAGATCGATCTTGAGTTCAATATTAGAAGCTCTCACTTCTATATCTTTTGAGTTAGGGATAGAAAGTTCATGATTCTGACTCAGGCCTTAAGTGCTTGGCTTCTCACCAGGCTCTACTTTACGTTTCAATTATTGGATGTTTTACGAGTTCGACTTCATATACGGGGAAGTTCACAGTGCGACTTTATGTAAATCTGAGTTCGATTTTGTTTCAGAATATGCTAGAAACTCCTACCACTTGGCGGCGTGGAAGTGATTCTACCACACAAAGAGGGCAACCAATCACAATCTTCCAAGTTAACTCCCACTCATGCCTATATAACACACTATCCTCCTTTGAATCAGACCATTATTCACGTTGCTTTTCCTCTTCTCCATCAGCTCTCTTTTCTCTTGCTCACACATCCAAGACTTAAGCAAAGTTCGTGCCTTGTTTATCCAAATTTCAAGAGCTCAGCACCAAAACACTTAAATCAAAGGTAGGGGTTTTAAATTTCTTGCATCAAATCCATGCACTTGGCTGGCTGGACTGAATTAGTTTCACCTTAATTGATGTGTGAATTGAATAATTATGCTTGGATTAATAGAAGATTTTGAGTTAGAAGTAGAATTAGAAGAAGAAAACTAAGAGGATTAAATGGCTGGAGGTGCTGTCTTGGTGGAGAGTCCACGGCAGACCATATGGCGGAGCGTACGGCGCCGCCTACGATCAGTCAAATTCGATGAACCTATTTTTAAATGAAACTAGACATCTAGGGCTTTCCATAGACATATCATATAAGGGTTTTGGATCAGAATTGAGGAAGATATGAATTTCTGAATCTCGACCTAGGGTTTTAACTCTGGCTCTGGGCAGATTGGGTTATTTAGGGTAGAACTCGACCTATACTACATGAAACTGAGTGAAACCAACTTTGTTGGAAAGCTTACACATAGGAGAACAACATCCAGAGAAATCCCGAGTTTGTTATCCACTCAGTTATTCCCAGTGATTTGAAGAAGTTACCCTATGTCCAAACCAGGCCAACACAGGACAGTTCAGGAAGGCTAAGTTTCGGGGCTTGTAACTCGAGCCCTACTAAGGCAAATGAAATGGGACTTTTTGTATATGAAAGTTTGTCCTGTTAGCTTTAATACGAGACCAATTTCGTCTGATTTGAGTGAGTTTTCGATTTTTGGTAAATTTCTACTTTTTGTTGCCTGATTCTGGCCAGCTAATGGGCAGGCCGAGATAAAGTTTAGATATCTTGAGTTATAGATACCGAAATTAGATGGGACCAAAGAGGTTAGAAAATAGACACACAACCCTGTAACATACTCAAATTTGAGGTCCAAATGAGCTAAAATGAAATTGTGGCATGAATTACAAGAACCGGGTTGGTTGTATATGCTGAGGCAGAATTTCTGTCTTAATGAATTTGATATGAATTGGAGTTTCATGTTGGAGTATACATGTGAATTTGTGCTTCTTGTGATATATTGATGTATTGATTGGCTGGCACTATTCATGGGGAAGCGGACACGTTCGTTATGCTGCGAAGTTTCGGTAGAACCCATGAACAAGTTATGAATTTCATATGAATGTATATACATTCTTAAGAAAGTCATGAAAGTCGTGAAAAGAAGCATGTCATTATGCAAGTTCCATACTACTTGGGCCAGCCCGGGATAGAAAGTTAATGGGAATAGATCGGTGGAAAGGTCGGGAAAGTAAACCCGGCATTTACGTATAGAAACGAGCTCGATCGATAAGCGGACTATTACCCAGGAGTCTAAAATGGCCAAGAACTCCCGAGGGGACCAAGAGAGATGGAAAAATGATAGAAAGTAATGAAAGAGTTTATGAAAGAAAGTTCAAGAATGAGTTTACATGATTACATGAATGCATAAATCCATGGAATAGTTGCATCGGGATGTTTACAATTATGCATTACAAGCGCTTCTTGCTATTCATTGATTTATTCCATTTATCATACGTTGCACTAGTATTAGTACTTATTTCGTTTCTTATGCCAATTAAAGTAAAATTGAACCTTACCTCGGACGGACATGTTTTTAAACTCACGAAAATGGACTTTAGTTTGAACACGTATTTTAATAATTAAGTAAAACCGAGGTGGCGAGAATGTATGTGATGTCGGTCGGTGTAGCTTAGAACCCTCTGAGAATTTTCTGAAATTCTCACCCGTCTTATTGTATTCGCATCATTCTCAGATTGAGCGATGGACTCCTGACCACCCTTTTTATTGAGATCCACGCCCGGTTCCACCATGACCTGGAGTTGGACTCTCTGTACATAGCCGGATCGTGTAACTTTCGTTTGTACTTATTTAGCGGCAGGAACTTTGATGTTCCTTTGCACCATCCTATTCGACCTGCTACCCCTTATATTGCCATCCCTCTACATATGGCGCACGCATCTGCTCCTCCTGCACGCGGCACCGTGACCACGCTCGAGTCACCACCACAGGCGGCCCCGGCGTCCTACGAGTTCGAGTGACCCCTGCGAGGCCACAGGCTCGTCGCCCTCTTCCTCCTCGGGACCTAGCGCGGACTATACTCGGCCAGAGGCCTGGCATGGCTAACGGCTACCTGGCCAGTAGTTTAGCGGCGAGGGGATGTTATGCGACATGACCCTCTTTTGGGCGACATGTAGCTTTGGGTCATGGGTTTGGCTGTAGAATTAGCGATAGATTATGAAATGTCCTATGAGGACCATAGGGTAGGTGATAGATGAGGCGGTATGGTCTTTTGATACACTAGCCCATGTATGTGTTTTACTTTGAACCTTTGTACATAAACTAAAGCAGCGTCTTGATATATATATATACATATGTTTACCGCATGCAGTGACCTTATTGTACCATACTTATTTGATGATAGTCTATTCGGTTCATTTTGTTGATATTTCGTTTATTTTGTTTGTAATATAACGACGCCGTCTCGTCAATAGAGAGCGAGTTAAGGAGAACTTAAAGACAAGAAAGGTAAGTAAAGTATCAACACGGTAACACAACCCGACTAGTTTCATGCTATGACTTAAGCATAACATAAAATTAGTAGGGTGTTACATTATTGGTATCGAGCTTGATTCGTCTAGCTAAGGCACGAGGATTGGGTGACTATGCTTAGCGCATATTACGTACTTTAGTTGATAATGTGCACGGATCTTACTGTATGGTGGAGATATAGTTGTGCATATATATGAAGTGGCTGACCGTGTGGGCTGTTATTTACTAGCACATTAAACTTAGTATTGAGCACGATCAACTCAATAACTTTTGTTTTGTGTGTTCGAACTTAATGGCTTCGGAAGGCGAGGAAGACCACGTCAGAACCTGCTCCCGAAAACCGGTAGCGTGATGGCCACAATGCGGAAATGGCTCAAGCAATGCGGGAACAAGCGCGGCCGCTCACCAAATGATGGAAGCGGCTTGGCGGGCGACTGCGGCGGTGTGAGAAACCCCGAGGTCGAGAGAAACACTGGGCGCCTCGAGGTTCGCGAGTTTAGGAAGGCAAATCCGCCAAGTTTCAGGGGCATATGACCGGATAAAGGCGACGAGTGGATCAAAGCCATGGAGAAGATTTTCTCCGTCTTGGATTGCTCGGATCACCAGAAGTGACTTTTGCCACTTAGCGCTTGAAGGCGGCGAGAGTTACGGTGGAGCAGCGTGCGAAGGTTGTTCGAGGAATCTCAGGCGGCGATCACCTGGACAATGTTCAAGGATGTATTTTACGAAGTACTTCCGCTTGATTCGAAATGCCAAGGAACTTCGAGTTCATGCAGCTGCGTCAAGAAATCGGACGATATCGAATATATTGCCCGATTTGAGGAGCTATGTAAATTCTCCACAATCTATCGAGAGGAACCCAGATGAAGCCTGGAAGTGCATCAAATTTGAAGGTGGGTTGCGAGAGGACGTTCTCACCGCCATCAGCCCGATGGAGATTAGGGATTTCCCTACATTAGTGAACAAATGCCGACTTGTGGAGGATTGCCACTCGAAGTTAGCTGCAGCCAGGGCATTTGGTGGTAATTTCAAGAGAGGGCTAGCCACGAGTCTAAGATTCAAGCCCAATGTACAACAACGGCGGAGATTTCCCCAAGAGGCAACAAAGGCAAGCGACCTCAAAGGCCTTTTCAAATTCAACTTGCACAAAATGCGGCAAGAATCATGGCGGCCGGCGGTGCTTGGCGAGGCGAGAATATACGCTATGGATGTGGCAAGCCAGGCCACAAAATTTCCGAGTGTCCAACCAGGAACTCATCACAGCCGCCTCGACCCCAGCGACAAGGACGGGTCTTTACTATGAATGCGGAGGAAGCCGATAAGTCAGAAGGATTGATTCAAGGCAATTGTGATGTGAATGGTGAGACTCTAGCTTGTACTCTATGATTGGTGCCTCACATTCATTTATTTCTCATGATTGTGTAGCTGCCTTGCAATTGCCAATTTCTGAATTACCTTATGATCTGTTGGTTTCTACTCCTACCAATGGGCTGTTAGGACTAGTCAAGTGTGCATCAATGTTCCTCTTGAATTGAGGTAGGACCTTTGCCGCGAATTTGATTTGCCTCCCTCTATCTGGTCTCGGCGTAATTCTGGGCATGGATTGGCTTTCTACCAATCATGTTGTACTCAATTGCTCACGATAAGGCGGTGGTACTTCCCTGTCTTACTTTACGAATCCCAAACCGCAATACTCTTCTATCGGAACTCTTTCAGGCCAAAGGATCAAGGGTATATCCTCTTGTCAACTAATGCAGTAGGAGCTGAGCAGGAACTAGAGAAGATTCCAATTGTTAGGGAATACCCGGATGTTTTCCCAGAGGATATTCCTGAATTCCCTCCAGAGAGAGAAATTGAGTTTACCATCAAGTTGGTTAAGTGCGGGACCAATATCTATAACTCCATATCGAATGTCACCTATGGAGTTAACGGAATTAAAAAGCGGATCGAAGAGCTTTTAGAAAAGGGATTCATACGACCAAGTGCGTCGCCATGGGGAGCTCGGTCTTGTTGGTCAAGAAGAAGGATGGAAGCAGGCGCTTATGCGTGGATTATAAGCGATTGAACAAAGTGGCGATTAAGAACAAGTATCATTGCAGAGGATTGATGATCTCATGGACCAACTACGAGGTGCAATGGTATTCTCCAAGATCGACTTGCGTTAGGATATCACCAAATTCGAGTTAGGGAACAAGATATCCCTAAGACAGACCTTTCGAACTCGTTCACGGACACTACGAATATACCGTAATGTCGTTTGCGCTGACGAATGCACCACCCGTATTCATGGATTACGTCGATCGAATATTCGCCCATATCTAGACAAATTTGTAGTGGTCTTCATCGATGATATACTTGTCTACTCAAAGGCGGAACAAGAGCATGTGGAACACTTGCGGCTAGTTACGCAAATTTTAAGAGGAAGGAAGCTCTATGCCAAGTTATCCAAATGTGAATTTTGGATGAAAGAGGTGAAATTTCTCGGCCACGTAGTGTCATCTGGAGGAATCTCTGTCGACCCAAGCAAAGTAGAAGCAGTTCTAAAGTGGGAGAGGCCAACTACAATCTCAGAAGTTAGAAGTTTCCTGGGCTTAGCTGGATATTATAGGCGATTGGTTAAGGATTTTTGTCGAATAGCGTTGCCGTTGACTAAGCTAAGGAGAAAGAATGTCGCCAGTGGACAGGAGTGCGACGAGTTTCGAGATTTAAAGAGAAGGTTGACCCCGCCGCCAATACTAGCCTTACCAGACCCTCAAGGACCATTTGAGGTCTACTGCGATGCTTCCCAACAAGGGTTAGGATGTGTGTTGATGCAAGCTGGAAGGGTGGTCGCGTATGCCTCCAGGCAATTAAAGCCACATGAAAGGAATTACCCGACCCATGATCTTGAGTTAGCGGCGGTAGTGTTTGCTTTGAAAATATGGAGACATCACTGTATGGAGTAAAGTTCGAGGTCTTTTACGATCATAAGAGTTTGAAGTACCTTTTGATCGAAAAGAATTGAATATCTTGACAGCGGAGATGGATGGAACTCCTTAAAGACTACGAGTTTGAATTGAAATACCACCAGGCAAAGCGAACATCGTAGCGAGATCGTTGAGCGAGAAAATCATTGGTATCGGCGTGGATGATGATTAAAGAGACGGAAATTATTGAAAGTTTGCGGAATCTTAATTTGGGAATTCTTATAACTCCCAAGACTCTTGAGCTACACCAAATTCAGATAACGGTAGTTTCAAGGACCAGATTCGGCAAGCTCGGCTGACAAGATGCTAATTTTCAACATACACTTGATCTCGTGCGATCGGGGAAACTAGCGAGCTTTGCCCAAGATAGAGAGGGCATCTGGCGGTGCCATGACCAGTATGTGTTCTGAAAGGGCGATCTCGAAGAGAATCTTAGAAGAAGCTCATAGAGGCGAGTTTACCGTACATCTGGCATAACTAAAATGTATCAAGACCTCAAGGAGATGTTTTGGTGGCCAGGCATGAAGTCGGATGTAGCAAACTTTGTTGGCAAATGCTTGATTTGTCAAAGGTAAGCGAACATCGAAGCCTTACGGGATGCTACAACCCTTGGAAGTCCTGAGTGGAAGTGGGAAAGCATTTCCATGGATTTTGTGATGGGATTGCCAAGAACACCAGCAGGATCTGATGCCATATGGGTCATCGTGGATAGATTGACCAAGTCGGCCCACTTTCTACCCATCAGAGCAAATTATCCGTTGGAAAAATTGGCGCATTTGTATATTCAAGAGATTATCGAGTGCATGGGACCCTTCAACCATTATCTCCGATCGAGACCCAAGGTTTACTTCAAGGTTTTGGGAGCCTTACAAAGGCATTCGGTGCTAAGTTATGCCTAAGCCTTGCATACCACCCATGAGACGGACGGCCAAGCGAAAGGACAATTCAAACCTTGGAGGATATGTTCACGAGCCTATATCTTTGAACAGCGGGAATTGGGATCGATATTTACCATGGCTGAATCGCATACAACAATAGCTATCACACTAGCATTGGCATGGCTCATACGAAGCATTATGCGGACGGAAGTGCGGTCTCCCTGTCTTTGGTATGAAGCGGGGAATCGGCTCTACTAGGGCCCGATTTAGTCGAAGCGGACTAGAAGCGAGATCAAGAAAATGCGAGCAAGATGCTTGTCGCTCAGTCGCCCGAGAAGAGTTCTGCGGATACCAGGAGGAAACCTCTGGAATTTCAAGAAGGAGACCATGTATTTACGAAGGTTACTCCTACAGCGAGGATTGGTAGAGCTATCAAAGTCGGAAGCTAAATCCTCGTTTTATTGGTCCCTTCCAAATCTTAAAGCGAATCGGGTCGATGGCGTGCAGAGTCGCTTTACCTCCCATTTATCAAACCTCCATGATGTTTTCATGTCTCCCAACTCGAAGGTATCAACGACCCTCGCACTCCCTTGAACCCGAATCGATAAAGTTGAAGGAAGGCGACCTTCCATGTTCAACTTGATGCAGATTGTGGGCGAAGCGGCGGAACAACTCAGAAATAAATGCATGCAGCTAGTGAAAGTGGCGTGGGGAAGAGAAGGTCTTGAAGACTATACTTGGGAGCTGGAATCGGACATGAGGAAAGAGTATCTGAACTATTCTCGGCACTAAATTTTGAGGACAAAATTTTTTTAAGAGGGTGGTATTGTAACATCCGAATTCCGACTTCCGATCCCCATTATTGATGACATTTCCGATTTCAGAGTTTCCTTACACTTGGCCTCCGACCTCAACACTAGCCGACTTGAGCTTCGTTTCAAGGCTTGCAAGGGACTTCTTCCGATTTCCGACCTAAGGCATGCGACTTACGCTCTCGATTTAATGGATGGGTGGCGATTTCCGACCTTGTAGCGTGGATAAATTTTGACCTTCTCGGTATGAATTGAGCTTCCAATTTCGCGAGATGAAATGAGAGTGGTGATGCTTCCAACTTACGAGTTAGTTGTCGACTTGACATTCTTTACGACTTAGATCTTATCGATCAAAGAGTAAAATGTTCGATTTCGACTTCGTCTCTAAGGCTCGAGATGAACTGAAAGTATTCGAATTCCGACATTATGATTCTAGCAGATGCGAGATCCGATCTTGAGTTCAATATTAGAAGCTCTCACTTCTATATCTTTTGAGTTAGGGATAGAAAGTTCATGATTTCTGACTCAGGCCTTAAGTGCTTGGCTTCTCACCAGGCTCTACTTTTACGTTTCAATTAGTGGATGTTTTACGAGTTCGACTTCATATACAGGAAGTTCACAGTGCGACTTTATGTAAATGCGAGTTCGATTTTGTTTCAGTTATGCTAGAAACTCCTACCACTTGGCGGCGTGGACAGTGATTCTACCACACAAAGAGGGCAACCAATCACAATCTTCCAAGTTAACTCCCACTCATGCCTATATAACACACTATCCTCCTTTGAATCAGACCATTATTCACGTTGCTTTTCCTCTTCTCCATCAGCTCTCTTTTCTCTTGCTCACACATCCAAGACTTAAGCAAAGTTCGGCCTTGTTTATCCAAATTTCAAGAGCTCAGCACCAAAACACTTAAATCAAAGGTAGGGGTTTTAAATTTCTTGCATCAAATCCATGCACTTGGCTGGCTGGACTGAATTAGTTTCACCTTAATTGATGTGTGAATTGAATAATTATGCTTGGATTAATAGAAGATTTTGAGTTAGAAGTAGAATTAGAAGAAGAAAACTAAGAGGATTAAATGGCTGGAGGTGCTGTCTTGGTGGAGAGTCCACGGCAGACCATATGGCGGAGCGTGCGGCGCCGCCTACGATCAGACAAATTCGATGAACCTATTTTTAAATGAAACTAGACATCTAGGGCTTTCCATAGACATATCATATAAGGGTTTTGGATCAGAATTGAGGAAGATATGAATTTCTGAATCTCGACCTAGGGTTTTAACTCTGGCTCTGGGCAGATTGGGTTATTTAGGGTAGAACTCGACCTATACTACATGAAACTGAGTGAAACCAACTTTGTTGGAAAGCTTACACATAGGAGAACAACATCCAGAGAAATCCCGAGTTTGTTATCCACTCCAGTTATTCCCAGTGATTTGAAGAAGTTACCCTATGTCCAAACCAGGCCAACACAGGACAGTTCAGGAAGGCTAAGTTTCAGGGCTTGTAACTCGAGCCCTACTAAGGCAAATGAAATGGGACTTTTTGTATATGAAAGTTTGTCCTGTTAGCTTTAATACGAGACCAATTTCGTCTGATTTGAGTGAGTTTTCGATTTTTGGTAAATTTCTACTTTTTGTTGCCTGATTCTGGCCAGCTAATGGGCAGGCCGAGATAAAGTTTAGATATCTTGAGTTATAGATACCGAAATTAGATGGGACCAAGCAGGTTAGAAAATAGACACACAACCCTGTAACATACTCAAATTTGAGGTCCAAATGAGCTAAAATGAAATTGTGGCATGAATTACAAGAACCGGGTTGGTTGTATATGCTGAGGCAGAATTTCTGTCTTAATGAATTTGATATGAATTGGAGTTTCATGTTGGAGTATACATGTGAATTTGTGCTTCTTGTGATATATTGATGTATTGATTGGCTGGCACTATTCATGGGGAAGCGGACACGTTCCGTTATGCTGCGAAGTTTGGTAGAACCCATGAACAAGTTATGAATTTCATATGAATGTATATACATTCTTAAGAAAGTCATGAAAGTCGTGAAAAGAAGCATGTCATTATGCAAGTTCCATACTACTTGGGCCAGCCGGATAGAAAGTTAATGGGAATAGATCGGTGGAAAGGTCGGAAAGTAAACCCGGCATTTACGTATAGAAACGAGCTTCGATCACGATAAGCGGAACTATTACCCAGGAGTCTAAAATGGCCAAGAACTCCAGGGGACCAAGAGAGATGGAAAAATGATAGAAAGTAATGAAAAGAGTTTATGAAAGAAAGTTCAAGAATGACTTCACATGATTACATGAATGCATAAATCCATGGAATAGTTGCATCATGATGTTTACAATTATGCATTACAAGCGCTACTTGCTATTCATTGATTTATTCCATTTATCCTTACATTGCACTAGTATTAGTACTTATTTCGTTTCTTATGCCAATTAAAGTAAAAATTGAACCTTACCTCGGACCGGACATGTCTTTAAACTCACGAAAATGGACTTTAGTTTGAACACGTATTTTAATAATTAAGTAAAACCCGAGAGTGGCGAGAATGTATGTGATGTCGGTCCCAGTGTATGCTTAGAACCCTTGAGAATTTTCTGAAATTCTCACCAGTCTTCTAATGTATTCCAGCATCATTCTCAGATTGAGCGATGGACTCTGACCACCCTTTTTATTGAGATCCTGCGCCCGGTTCCACCATGACCTGGAGTTAGACTCTCTGTACATAGCTTGATTCGTGTAACTTTCGTTTGTACTTATTTAGCGGCAGGAACTTTGATGTTCCTTTGCACCATCCCTATTCGACCTGCTACCCCTTATATTGCCATCCCTCTACATATGGCGCACCGCATCCTGCTCCTCCTGCACCCGCAGCACCGCTGACCACCTTTGAAAGTCACCACCACAGGCAGCCCCCGACGTCCCTCTGAGTTCCGAGAGTGACCCCTCTGAGGCCACAGGCTCGTCGCCCTCTTCCTCCTCGGGACCTAGCGCGGACTATACTCCGGCCGAGCCTGGCATGGCTAACGGCTACCTGACGGAGTAGTTTAGCGGCAGGGGATGTTGTACAGCATGACCCTCTTTCCAGTGATGATACCCACAAACACCTATTCTTTCCAGCATTTTTCAGAGAACTAGAAATACATAACCTTGAAATCAAACAAGAAAAATGTTATCATCAACCATTCTCAAGATAATGCATCCAATGAACATTATACTCAAGTAAATGAAACAACTAAGCTAATGGTGAAAAAAAAAACTGTGCAACACTTTAAACAGGCCTCACTCTTTCCACCTCCACAATTCAAGCTTTCAATTTTCTTGCAATCATGTCAAGCATCAAATTCTCTTAATTCATGCAAATGTCAAATCATCATCAAAACACCACAATGGAATCAAAAGGTCTTTTCTTTGGTTGTAATGGGGTCAATGGGGGTTGTAATGTATCTTAGGAAACAAAGGGAAAAGGAAATACATAAGAGTTTCTTTGAATTCCTAGAAACAGAGACATGAAATGATAATGCAAGCATGTTTAAGTCAAAACTTCATAGAACAAACATGAGGGTCAACTTTTTTTAGTGTGGACCCTTCCTTCACCTTTCTTTACTCAACACTGTAACATGCTTTGAACTTCAATTGAGTTTATTGGACACTTTTTTTTTCTTTTTTTTTTTCTTTTCTTCCTTTTTTTTTCATTCCACTAATTGTTGGAAGATAACAAATTCCCCCACACTTCTCATCTTTACCGTACTTGAATTACCAATATCTTGCACATCAATCAAGTCTTTAACTCTATTCCATCAAAGAAACAAAGGTTAGGACAAAAATTTACATCATGCTAGGTAAAGAAGATAAGGGTGCCAAAGAAAATAAGACTAAATTCTATGAAGGCTCAAATTGGCTCACTAAGGATTTGTGTTCGCTTTGGAATATCAAAATGTAGGGAACAGGTCCATTTGGCCATGGTGTTAGACAACAAAATGCCTTAATCATTTTCCAAAGTGGCAGAAATCAGTTTCAAATCCAAAAGCACTTCAAAAGAGAATTTTTAGCTCAACAATCAAACAATTAAATCTAATGACTATCCAAGTGTAAATTTCAAGAATGCAAGCAAGGTTAAAGTATGCATTATAATTGTACCAAAAGCAAAGTAACATTTAAAAGAGTATAACATTGTAAAAATGCATTAACAAGAGAATGAAGTTAAATCCAACTCTAAACTTGTTATCAATCAAAGCTATGAATTAAAGCTCAAAATCTCATCATTTTTCTAGAAAGAATAAAATAAAAAAAAAAAACTTAGAACTAGACTTAAAAACAAAATTATGAAAAAAAACACAGCCAGAATTTTTTTTTTAAAGCTTGTTTTTTTTTTAATAAACAAGAAATTATCCTAAACCATTCCCCCCACACTTAATCCTTACATTGTCCTCAATGTATGACAAAAATATGAATTAAAGTGAAAGGGAAAGAGAAAAATAACAAACTGCAAAAGCAAGCAAAATAAAGGAGTAAAATGATAAAGAATAAGAGAGATCAAATCTGATTTCCAAAGCTCTCTATCCATTGGGTTGCCTCCCAAAAGCGCTTGGTTTATTGTCCTCAGCCTGACTTTGCCTTAGAAGATCAAAGATGGTCATAAGAAGGCTCTTCCAACTTTATCTCCTCAATCTCATCAAAACCAGAAGATGGTAAATCATAATAAGGCTTCAATCTATAACCATTAACCTTGAATACTGATATGTCCTTAAACTACCAAATTAAAAACTTTGCTTGGTTTAGGAAAAATTAGTTTAGTAATGAGCAAAGAGTCGATCCACGAGGAATTAAATTAATCTAATTATTTAGCTTATTTTAAATTCTGATTCTAATAAACTCCCCAAAAAAAAAAAAACACAAAGTAACACAAAATGGGGGGGGGTTTGTTGTTTCTATAATTCAAACAAAAATTATATAAAAAAAATACACGAAAATAAATAAAAAAAATAAACAAGAGCAAATGATGTTGGTTTGTTGAAATCAATTAAAACTGGTTATGGGATCCCTTTTCCCCACCAAATTATATCATGCAATTAATTCTCAATTTCAGCCTCCAATTCTCCTTTTATAGTTACCAATCTTAGGCAATGAAACATTCTATTACCTACCTTCTTTTAAATAGATTAAGGAACATCCATTAACCTATTCTAATCACTAATTGACATTAGGAACATCCACTAAGTTCAATTAACAATTGCAACTAGAAGGACAGATTGATCTAAGTTTTGGTCTCTAACATAGGACTAAGTGACTTAGGTTATATTCTCCCTTGCATACAATCAAAACTTGACCATTAAGTTTGCACACAAGTTACTACGTATGGATAAAGGATAATGAACATCATAATCCTAAATCTAGCAATCAGCCATAACATGAAATAGAAGGGTGGCCAATCCAAACATGTCACATTACTACCATAATCATGAAGTGAGTATGAGAATATAATCAACTCTCAAGAAAATAGAGGCCTGAAAATCAATTTAATTACATGATAATTTAGGGTTCAAAGTTCACCCATAACCACAAAAGTAACTTAGCCTAACATTCTAAAGAAAACCATATCACAAATTGAAGAATACATGACATGAGTTAAGAAAGAAAGAAAACATGTGCAGACTAAAGGGTGAAAGCAAAGTTGCCTAAACTCTAATCTTCAGCACCTATCTCTTCTTCTTGTCCTCAATTAAATCCTTAAAGAGCAAAGAGTGATGTCCACAGCTACAAGCTTGATGAAAATGTCACTTTTCCCTCTTCAATATTGTAACTATGGTTTCTAAGGATGAGTGGCTGAAACCTCTTTCTCTCTCCACGAAAATTTCTCTCTCCAGAAGGAGAAAAAAAATGCTCAGTTCTGACTCCTCCCACCTGGTTTCTGGTCCCTTGCCAAAATGTAACCTCAGCCATCCAAATTGTAATCGCTCCAAGTGTAACTCCATATTAAACTAGCTTCATAGGTTACATTCTCACAAAGAATTAGTGATTATCAGAAATAATTCTGATAATTAAGTTTTAACAACCTATAATCAGACAATGAAAAGCCACAAATGAATTGAACTGAATTGGCCCACCATTCATTAATTAAAATTGGCAGTTTCGATTTTTTTTCTGGCGGCTCAGCTTTACATGTAAATTTCATTGACCAAATGGACTTGGATGAGAGTAATTCGACCACCATTGGAAAGTTAACATCTTGGGCTTCATTTTTGGCTCTGGAATCATCCCATTTGGGCTTATATCAAGGGAGAACTAAATTGAGCAAAACTGCATTGAATGCAGTGACGGGTCAGCGTGAGGCCCAACTTTAGCAGCTTCAATCTTTCTGGTCCGTTGGACTTTTTGAGTGGTCTTAGTGTCAAATTAAAGCTCTGGATGTCTACTTTCATCTCCAAGTGGAATCATGTCATTTTGGCTTCGGAGGAAAAAGTTATGCCCTTGGAAAGACATACTGCTCATGCTGTCCAACACTCAATTCTTAACATTTTCTTGAATTAGCTCCAAATTGAGTCATTTTACTCTTGTTCAGCTCAAAAATCATCCTTAAGCTTTATTTTCCTACAAAACACAAATAGTAAAATAAAAACATAATATTTACATGATTAAAGCTACGAACAAGCATAGAAAAGAATATAAAATAAGTGAATAAAATGCACTTATCAATTTCCCCCACACTTGAACCTTGCTTGTCCTCAAGCAAGACTAAAATAAAACCTAAGCTAATCCACTTTAAGTAGGAAATCACGATTGCATTTAGCATATGCAACAAGCCTTTAAACCTCTAGGTGGCCCATAGAGGACGAGTTATAGTCTCGTGAGGCTTCAAAGTGATGATACCCACAAACACCTATTCTTTCCAAAGCATTTTTCGTGAGAACTAGAAATACATAACCTTGAAATCAAACAAGAAAAATGTTATCATCAACCATTCTCAAGATAATGCATCCAATGAACATTATACTCAAGTAAATGAAACAACTAAGCTAATGGTGAAAAAAACTGTGCAACACTTTAAGCAGGCCTCACTCTTTCCACCTCCACAATTCAAGCTTTCAATTTTCTTGCAATCATGTCAAGCATCAAATTCTCTTAATTCATGCAAATGTCAAATCATCATCAAAACACCACAATGGAATCAAAAGGTCTTTTCTTTGGTTGTAATGGGGTCAATGGGGGTTGTAATGTATCTTAGGAAACAAAGGGAAAAGGAAATACATAAGAGTTTCTTTGAATTCCTAGAAACAGAGACATGAAATGATAATGCAAGCATGTTTAAGTCAAAACTTCATAGAACAAACATGAGGGTCAACTTTTTAGTGTGGACCCTTCCTTCACCTTTCTTTACTCAACAACTGTAACATGCTTTGAACTTCAATTGAGTTTATTGGACACTTTTTTTCTTTTTTTTCTTTTCTTCCTTTTTTTCATTCCACTAATTGTTGGAAGATAACAAATTCCCACACTTCTCATCTTTCACCGTGCATTATCGAATTACCAATATCTTTGCACATCAATCAAGTCTTTAACTCTATTCCATCAAAGAAACAAAGGTTAGGACAAAAATTTACATCATGCTAGGTAAAGAAGATAAGGGTGCCAAAGAAAATAAGACTAAATTCTATGAAGGCTCAAATTGGCTCACTAAGGATTTGTGTTCGCTTTGGAATATCAAAATGTAGGGAACAGGTCCATTTGGCCATGGTGTTAGACAACAAAATGCCTTAATCATTTTCCAAAGTGGCGAAATCAGTTTCAAATCCAAAAGCACTTCAAAAGAGAATTTTTAGCTCAACAATCAAACAATTAAATCTAATGACTATCCAAGTGTAAATTTCAAGAATGCAAGCAAGGTTAAAGTATGCATTATAATTGTACCAAAAGCAAAGTAACATTTAAAAAGAGTATAACATTGTAAAAATGCATTAACAAGAGAATGAAGTTAAATCCAACTCTAAACTTGTTATCAATCAAAGCTATGAATTAAAGCTCAAAATCTCATCATTTTTCTAGAAAGAATAAAATAAAAAAAAAACTTAGAACTAGACTTAAAAACAAAATTATGAAAAAAACACAGCCAGAATTTTTTTAAAGCTTATTTTTTTAATAAACAAGAAATTATGCTAAAACATTCCCCCCACACTTAATCCTTACATTGTCCTCAATGTATGACAAAAATATGAATTAAAGTGAAAGGGAAAGAGAAAAATAACAAACTGCAAAAGCAAGCAAAATAAAGGAGTAAAATGATAAAGAATAAGAGAGATCAAATCTGATTTCCAAAGCTCTCTATCCATTGGGTTGCCTCCCAAAAGCGCTTGGTTTATTGTCCTCAGCCTGACTTTGCCTTAGAAGATCAAAGATGGTCATAAGAAGGCTCTTCCAACTTTATCTCCTCAATCTCATCAAAACCAGAAGATGGTAAATCATAATAAGGCTTCAATCTATAACCATTAACCTTGAATACTGATATGTCCTTAAACTACCAAATTAAAAACTTTGCTTGGTTTAGGAAAAATTAGTTTAGTAATGAGCAAAGAGTCGATCCACGAGGAATTAAATTAATCTAATTATTTAGCTTATTTTAAATTCTGATTCTAATAAACTCCCCAAAAAAAAAAAAAACACAAAGTAACACAAAATGGGGGGGGGGTTTGTTGTTTCTATAATTCAAACAAAAATTATATAAAAAAAATACACGAAAATAAATAAAAAAAATAAACAAGAGCAAATGATGTTGGTTTGTTGAAATCAATTAAAACTGGATATGGGATCCCTTTTGTAACACCCTACTAATTTTATGTTATGCTTAAGTCATAGCATGAAACTAGTCGGGTTGTGTTACCGTGTTGATACTTTACTTACCTTTCTTGTCTTTAAGTCCTCCTTAACTCGTCTCTATTGTGAGGCAGGTCTTGTTATATTACAAACAAAATAAGCGAAATATCAACAAAATGAACCGAATAGACTATCATCAAATAAGTATGGTACAATAAGGTCACTTTGCATGCGTGCAAACATATGTATATATATATACATCAGAAGATCTTTGTTTTAGTTTATGTACAAAGGTTCAAAGTAAAACACATACATGGGCTAGTGTATCAAAAGACCATCTTGCCCTCATCTATCACCTACCCTATGGTCCTCATAGGACATTTCATAATCTCTTGCTAATTCTGATCAAACCCATGACCCAAAGCTACATCTTGTCCAAAGAGGGTCATCTTGCACAACATCCTGCGCTAAACTACTCAAAGTCAGGTGGCCGTTAGCCATGCCAGGCTCGGCCGGAGTATAGTCCGCTAGGTCAGAGGAGGAAGAGGAGCACGAGCTGTGGCCTCGAGAGGGTCACTCTCGAACTCGAGAGGGCGTCGGGGCTACTGTGGTGGTGACTCGGGGCAGGGTCGAGTGTCTGCTGCAGTGCGAGGAGGAGCGAGGATCTTGGTGCGCCATATGTAGAGGATGGCAATATAAGGGGTAGCAGGTCGAATAGGGGATGGTGCAAAGGAACATCAAAGTTCTGTCGCTAAATAAGTACAAACAAAAGTTACGAACTGGCTATGCAGAGAGTCTGCTCAGGTCATGGTGGGCGAAGTGCGAGGGATCTCAATAAAAAGGGTGGGTTTGTGGAGTCCATCGCTGAATCTGAGAATGATCGCGGAATACACAAGACGGGGTGAGAATTTCAGGAAAATTCTCAGTAGGGTTGGTTACACTGGGACTGACATCACATACATTCTCAGTTACCTCGGGTTTTACTTAATTATTAAAATCGTGTTCAAACTAAAGTCCATTTTAGTGAGTTTAAAGACATATGCAGTCAGAGTAAGGTTCAATTTTACTTTAATTGGCATAAGAAGCCAAATAAGTACTAATACTAGTGCACGAAGGATAAATGGAATAAATCAATGAATAGCGATAGCGGTTGTAACAGACAATTGTAAACATCTGATGCAACTATTCCATGGATTTATGCATTCATAGTAATCATGTAAACTCATTCTTGAACTTTCTTTCATAAACTCTTTCATTACTTTCTATCATTTTCCATCTCTCTTGGTCCCCTGGGAGTTCTTGGCCATTTAGACTCTGGGTAATAGTGCATATCGGGATCGAGCTCGTTCCTATCTGAAATGCGGGTTTACTTTCCGACCTTTCCACCGATCTATTCCCATTAACTTTCTATCCTGGCTGCAGCCCAAGTAGTATGGAACTTGCATAATGACATGCTTCTTTTCACGATCTTTCATGACTTTCTTAAGAATGTATATACATTCATATGAAATTCATAACTTGTTCATGGGTTCTACGAAACTTGGCAGCATAGCAGGAACGTGTCCGCTTCCCCATGAATAGTGCCAGCCAATCAATACATCAATATATCACAAGAAGCACAAATTCACTATGTATACTACCCAACATGAAACTCCAATTCATATCAAATTCATTAAAGACAGAAATTCTGCCTCAGCATATACATAACCAACCCGGTTCTTGTAATTCATGCCACAATTTCATTTTAGCTCATTTGGACCTCAAATTCTGAGTATGTTTACAGAGGTTGTGTGTCTGATTTTCTAACCTCTTTGAGGGTCCCATCTAATTTCGGTATCTATAACTCAAGATATCTAAACTTTATCTCTGGCCTGCCCATTAGCTGGCAACAGAAATCAGGCAAAACAAAAAAGTAGAAATTTACCAAAAATCGAAAACTCACTCCAAATCAGACGAAAATTGGTCTCGTATTAAAGCTAACAAGGACAAACTTTCATATACAAAAAGTCCCATTTTCATTTTTGCCTTAGTAGGGCTTCCCCGAGTTACAAGCCCCGAAACTTAGCTCCTCCCTTCCTTGAACTGTCCTGTGTTGGCCTGGTTTGGACATAGGGTAACTTCTTCAAATCACTGGGAATAACTGAGTGGATAACAAACTCAGGATTTCTCTGGATGTTAAGATTGCTCCTAATGTGTAAGCTTTCCAACAAAGTTGGTTTCACTCAGTTTCATGTAGTATAGGCTCGAGTTCTACCTAGCAATCCAACCCAATCTGCCCAGAGTTTACAGAGTTAAAACCCTATGAGTCGGAGATTCAGAAATTCATATCTTCCTCAATTCTGATCCAAAACCCTTATATGATATGTCTATCAGGAAAGCCATGAGATGTCTAGTTTCATTTAAAAATAGGTTCATCGAATTTGACCGATCGTGAAGGCGGCGCCGTGCATGCTCCCGCCCATATGGTCTGCCGTGGACTCTCCTCCAAGACAGCACCTCCAGCCATTTAATCCTTCTTAGTTTTCTTCTTCTAATTCTACTTCTAACCTCAAAATCTTCTATTAATCCAAGCATAATTATTCAATTCACACATCAATTAAGGTGAAACTAATTCAGTCCAGCCAGCCATGAGTGCATGGATTTGATGCAAGAAATTTAAAACCCCTACCTTTGATTTAAGTGTTTTATGGCGCTTTGAGCTCTTGAAATTTGGATAAACAAATTTGGAACTTTGCTTAAGTCTTGGATGTGTGAAGTGCAAGAGAAAAGAGTTCAGCTGATGGAGCAAAGAGAAGAGGAAAAGCAAACGTGAATAATGGTCGATCTCCAAAGGAGGATGAGTGTGTTATATAGGCAATTGAGCTGGGAGTTAACTTGGAAGATTGTGATTGGTTGCCCTCTTTGTGTGGTAGAATCAACCTCTCCACGTCGCTTTCAGAGTGTGTTAGGAGTTTCTAGCATAATCTGGAAACAAAATGGAACTCGTACTCTACATAAAAGTCGTACCTCGTGAACTTCACTGTATATGTAAGTCGGAGACTTCAGAAAACATCCGATCCTAATTGAAACGTTAAAAGTAGAGGCTCCTGAGTGAGAAGCCAAGCACTTAAGGTCGAACTCGTGAAATCATGAGACTTTCTATCCAGAGGAACTTCGAAGAAGATATAGAAGTATGAGAAGCGCTACAATATTGAACCTCAGACTCGGATCTCCGTACCCGTTGTGAATCATAATGTGCCGAATTATCGGAATACTTTCAGTTCCATCTGAGCCTTAGAGGCTAAGTCGGAAATCGAACATTTTACTCTTTGATCGATAAGATCGGAAGTCGTAAAGAATCTTTGAAATCGACAGCCCGAACTTCGTGAAGTGGTGCTGAAGCATCAGTTCACTCTCTATTTCATCTCGCGAAATTGGAAGTCGAATTCATACCCGAGAAGGTCAAAATTTATCCATCGCTTACAAGGTCGGAAATCGTCGACTCCATCCATTAAATCGGAGGCGTAGTATTTGCATGCTCTGTAGGTCGAAATCGAGGGAAGAAGTCCCTTGCAAGCCTTGAACGGCGAAGCAGTCGGGAGAGTCGAAGCTGAGTGTTGAGAGTGCTCGGAGGCCAAGTGTAGGAAGTGAAAACTTCGGAAATCTGGAAATGCTCATCAATAATGAGGGATCGGAAGTCCAGATTCGCGGATGTTACAATACCACCCTCTCCTTAAAAAAATTTTGTCCTCAAAAATTTCAGTCTTGGCCGAGAATAGTTCAGGGATACTCTTTCCTCATGTCGATCTCAGGTTCCCAAGTATAGTCTTCAAGACCTTCTCTTCCCCACGCCATCCTTTCACTAGGCTGTACGCATTTATTTCCGGAGTTATACAGCTTACATCGTCACAATCTGTCTTGGTTCGATATGGAAGAATTCAGTGCTTCCTTCAACTTTATCGATTCGGGTTCAAAGAGTGCGTAAGTCAGGTTGATACCTTCGAGTCAGGGAGACATGAAAGTAACATCATGGAGGTTTGATAAATGGGGAGGCCGCGACTGTGCTGCATCGACCGATTAAACCATTGGAAGGGATATCAAGCGAGGATTTAGCTTCGACTTTGATAGCTCTACCAATCCACATTGTAGGAGTAACCTTCAGAAATACATGGTCTCATTCTTGAAATTCAGAGGTTTCCTCCTCGTATCCGCGTAACTCTTACGGCGACTACGGCGACAAGCATCTTGCTCCGTATTTTCTTGATGCGCTTTCGGTAGTACGCTTCGACCAAATCGAGCCTAGTAGAGCTGATTCCCTATATTCATACAACCGCAGGAAATGCGCACTTCACTCCGTACAATGCTTCGTAAGAGAGCCATGCCAATGCTAGTGTATTAGCTATTGTTGTATGCGAATTCAGCCAATGGTAACTGTCGATCCCAATTCCACGTTATCTCCGGTATATAGGCTGCGTATCACTTATCCCTCCCAAGGAGTTTGAGTTGTCTTTCTGTTTGTAGATCATTACATAGGGTGGTATGCGGTGGAAGTGTAAATCTTTCTTTGAATACCTTTTGTAAGGCTCCCCAAAACCTTGAAGTAAACCTTGGGTCTCGATCGGAGATAATGGTTGAAGGGGTCCCATGCAGCTGATAATCTCTTGAATACACTGGTGTGCCAATTGGTACCAACGGATAATTACGGATGGGTAGAAAGTGGGCCGACTTGGTCAATCTATCCCACGATGACCCATATGGCATCGTATCTGTTCAGTGTTCTTCTTGATCCCATCACAAAATCCATGGAAATGCTTTCCCGCTTCCTTTCGGGGACTTCCAAGGATTGTAGCATCAGAGAAGGCTTACGATGCCGGCTTTACCTTTACGACAAATCAAGCATTTGCCAACAAAGTTTACTACATCGAAGCTTCATGCTGGCTGCCATTTAAACATCTCCTTGAGGTCTTGATACATTTTAGTTATGCGGGATGTGCAGTGGCTTCGCCTATGAGCTTCTTCTAAAGATTCTCTTTAGGAGATCGTCCCTTCGGGGAACACATACTCTGTCCTTGGCACATGGATGCCCTCTATCTTGGGCAAAGCACGCTAGTTTCCACGATCTTTGAGATCAGAGTGTATGTTGAAAAGTGGCATCTTCAGCTGTGAGCTTGCGAATCTGGTCCTTGAAA
>JAVHNO010000039.1:0-31743 GCA_031439595.1 Pterocarpus santalinus | reverse complement strand
AAAAGGAACAAAAAGGAGAATAAGAAACCAATTCCTTAATCATTAAGACTTGAATTCCAATCAATTAAAAAGGAACTTTGGATTAAGAGAAACCAATTCCTTTGCAATCAATAAGAAGAATCAATTAAAGAAGAAAGAGAAACCAATTCCTTAATCATTGCGGCTTGCTTTCAATGATTTGCAAAAGGAACACAGTAATTCAGAATGAGAAACTAATTCCTTTGGGATTAAGACTTGTGATTGCAATCAATGGCCAAAAAAGAACTTAAAGAAGAAAGAGAAAACCAATTCCTTAATCATTAAGACTTGCTTTAATCAATTGTAAAGGAACAAAAAGGAGAATAAGAAACCAATTCCTTTTGGATTAAGACTTAGATTAAAACTTGATGGCACGAAAGAACTTAAAGAATAAAGAGAAACCAATTCCTTAATCATTATGACATGCTTAGAAATCAATTTACCCAAAGGAACACAATGGTGAATAAAAAACCCCTAATTCCTTTGGGATTAAGACTTGTGATTGCAATCAATAGCTTAAAGAACTTAAAGAAGAAAGAAGAAACCAATTCCTTAATCATTAAGACTTGCTTCCAATCAATTGTAAAAGGAACCGGAGAATAAGAAACCAATTCCTTTTTGGATTAAGACTTGATTGCATTGAATGGTCAGAAGAGGAGCTTAAAGAATAAAAAGAAACCAATTTCTTAATCTATTTATGACTTTGCTTCCAATCAATTGTGCAAGGAACGTGGTGAATGAGAAACTAATTCGCTTTGGGATTAAGACTTGTGATTGCAATCGCGGCCCAAAGAACCTAAAGAAGAAACAGAAACCAATTCCTTAATCATTAAGACTTGCTTCCAATCAATTGTAAAAAGGAATACAATGGAGAATAAGAAAACCCAATTCCTTTAGTTAAAGACTTGGTCCCGAATCGATGGCGAAAAGAGACTTAAAGAAAGAAGAGAAACCAATTCCTTAATCATTAAGACTTGCTTTTAGCCAATTGCAAAAAGAACACAATGGTGAATGAGAATAATTCGTTTTGGATTAAGGCTTGATTGCTGTCGATGGCCAAAAGAACTTCAAGCGAGAGAGAAACCAATTCTAATAATCATTAAGACTGGCACCAATCAATTAGCCAAAAGAACAAAAGGAGAATGAGAAACGAATTCCTTTGGATTAGGAACTTGATTATTTGAATCGTGATGGCGAGAAGAACTTAAAGAATAAAAGAGAAACCAATTCCTTAATCATTAAGACTTGCTTCCAATTAATTGCAAAAAGGAGTTACAATGGTGAATGAGAAACCAATTAGTTTGGATTAGGAACTTGATTCTAATCGATGGCGAAAAGAACTTGGCCCAGAAAGAGAAACCAATTCCTTAATCGACAGACTTGCTTCCAATCGGTTGTAAAAGGAACAAAAGGAGAATAATAAATAATTTCTTTTTGGATTAAGACTTGATTAAGATACGATGGCGAAGGAAAAGGAAACTTAAAGAATAAAGAGAAAGCAATTATCAATCATTGTGACTTGCTTTAATCAATTAACAAAAGGAACACAATAGTGAGAATGAGAAACTAATTCCTTCAGTAACAAGACTTGATTGCAATCAATGGCAAAAAGAGCTTAAAGAAGAAAGAGAAACTAATTGTAATGTTAAGACTTGCTTCCAATGTTGTAAAAGGAACAGAAAGGAAAATCAGAGAGAAACCAATTATTTTGGATTGGACTTGAGTTAATCGTGTGAGAAGAACCAAAGATCAAAGAGAACCCGATTCATGGCATCAATTGTGACTTGCTTTGTCAGGTATAAAGGGAACACAAAGGTGAATGAGAAACTAATTCATCTTGGATTAAGACTTGTGATTGCAATCAATGGTAAAGAACTTAAAAGAAGAAAGAGAAACCAATTCCTTAATCATTAAGACTTAACGCTTCCAATCAATTGTAAAAAGAATAAAAAGGGAGAATGAGAAACCAATTCCTTTTGGATTAAGACTTGATTGGAACCGATGGCCAGAAGAACTTAAAGAAGAAAGGGAAACCAATTTCGTAATCATTTAAGGCTTGCTTCCCATTAGTACAAAAGGAACGCAATAGGTGAATGAGAAAGCAATTGGATTGGATTAAGACTTGATTCTAATCGATCTTGAAAAGAACTTAAAGTGAAAGAGAAACGAATTCCTTAATAATTCAGGCTTGCTTCAAATCAATTGTGAAAGGAACAAAAAAGGAGAATAAAAACCAATTCCTTTTTGGATTAAGACTTGATTAGATGATGGCGAAAAGAGCTTAAAGAATCAAGAGAAACCAATTCCTTAATCATTATGACTTGCTTCCAATCGATTGCAAAAGGAACCTGATGGTGAATGAGAAACTAATTCCTTTGGGATTGCATAAGACTTGTGATTGCAATCAATGGCCAAAAGAAGCTTAAAGAAGAAAGAGAAACCAATTCCTTAATCATTAAGACTGGGCTGCTTCCAATCAATTGTAAAGGAACACAAAGGAGAATAAGAAACCAATTCATGCTTTTTGGTTAAGACTTGATTGCAAGCTGATGGCCACGAGAACGCAAGGAATAAAGAGAAGGCAGTTCCTTAATCATTGTATTTTGCTTCCAATCAATTGCAAAAGGAACACAATGGTGAATGAGAAGCTAATTCCTTTGTGATTAAGACTTGTGATTGCACTCAATGGCCAAAAGAACTTAAAGAAGAAAGAGAAACCAATTCCTTATTCATTTAAGACTTGCTTCCAATCAATTTGTGAAAGGAACAAAAGGAGAATAAGAAACCAATTCCTTTTGGATTAAGACTTGATTGCAATCGATGGCGGAAAGAACTTAAAGAATAAAGAGAAACCAATTCATTGTCATTATAAACACCTTCCAATCAATTTAAAAAGGAACACAATGGTGAATAAGAAACTAATTCCTTTGAAGTTAAGACTGTGATTGCAATCAACGGCCAAAAGAACTTAAAAAGAAGAAAGAGAAACCAATTCACTTAATCATTAGGACTTGCTTCCAATCAATTGTAACAAAGGAATAAAAGGAAATAAGAAACGATTCCTTTAGTTAAGACTTGATTGAATCGATGGCGAAACTTAAGAAAGAAGAAGAAGCCAATTCTTAATCATTAAGACTTGCTTCGGCCAGTGCAAAGACACAATGGTGAATGAGAAAACTTAATTCTAGATTTGGATTAAGACTTGATTCTAATCGATGGCTGCAAAGAACTTCAGCGAGAAAGAGAAACCGTTCCTTAATCATTAAGAGTTGCTTCCAATCAATTGTAAAAGGAACAAAAAGGAGAATAAGAAACCAATTCCTTTGGATTAAGACTTGATTGCAATCGATGGCGGAAAGAACTTAAAGAATAAAGAAGAAACCAATTCATGTCATTATAACTATGCTTCCAATCAATTGCAAAAGGAACACAATGGTGAATGAGAAACTAATTAAGCTGGTATTAAGACTTGATTGCAATCAATGGCCAAAAAGAACTTAAAGAAGAAAGAGAAAGTAATTTCCTTAATCATTAAGATCTTTAGCTTCCAATCAGTAGCAAAAGGATGACAATGGAGAATAAGAAACCAATTCCTTTTGGATTAAGACTTGATTGCAATCGATGGCGGAAAGAACTTAAAGAATGAAAGAGAAACCAATTCCATGTCATTTATGACTTGCTTCCAATCAATTGCAAAAAGAGAACACAATGGTGAATAGAGAAAACTAATTCCTTTGGGATTAAGACTTGTGATTGCAATCACTTGTGGCTAAAAGAACTTAAAGAAGAAAGAGAAACCAATTCCTTAATCATTAAGACTTGCTTCACATCAATTGTAAAAGGAATAAAATGGAGAATAAGAAGCAAATTAAGCTTTTGGATTAGAACTTGATTGCAATCGATGTTTGAGAAAGAGCTTAAAGAAGAAAGAGAAACCAATTCCTTAATCATTGGAACTTTACTTTAGCCAATCAATTGCAAAACTTACAATGGTGAATGAGAAGCCAATTAGTTTAGGATTAAGACTTGATTGCAATCGATGGTAAAGAACTGGCGAAGAAAGAGAAACGAATTCAACCATCATTAGGGCTTGCTTCCAATCAATTGTAAAAGGAACACAAAGGAGAATAAGAAACCAATTCCTTTTGGATTAAGGCTTGATTGCAATCGATGGCCAAGTGAACTTAAAGAATAAAGAGAAACCAATTCCTTAATGTTATAAGACTTGCTTTCAATCAGTTGCAAAAGGAACACAATGTTGAATGAGAAGCTAATTCTATTTGGGATCATTTAGACTTGATTACGTCAATGGCCTTCAAGAACTTTAAGAAGAAAAATAATTCGTAATCATTGGAGCTTTGCTTCAATCGGGTAGCAAAGAACAAATCAGAAACCAATTCAATACTAGTTAAGACTTGATTAAGCATTGCTTTGAAGAACATTCAAAACTTAAATAATTCTACTTGTCATTGCTGACTTTAGTAATCAATTGCCCAAAGAACACAATGGTGAATGAGAAACTAATTCCTTTTGGAGTTAAGACTTGTGATTGCAATCAATGGCCCAGGGCAAGAAGAGACGATTCGTAATCATTAGACATCATCAATTTGTAAAAAGGAACAAGAATAAGCCAATTCCTTTGGATTAAAGACAGATTGCAATCGATGGCGAGAAGAACTTCAAGAATAAAGAAAGAAACCAATTCGGCAATCATTATGACTTGCTTCCAATCAATTGTACAAGGAACACAATGGTGAATGAGAAACTAATTCCTTACAGGATTAAAACTTGTGATTACTAATCAACGTGCCAAAGAACTTAAAGAAGAAGAAAGAAACCAATTCCTTAATCATTAAAAACTTGGCCAATCAATTGTAAAAAGGAATAAAATGGAGAATAAGAAACCAGATATTTTGGATTAAGACTTGATTGCAATACGATGGCAGAAAGAACTTAAAGAAGAAGAGAAACCAATTCCTTAATCATTCAAAACTTTAACTTGTAATTGCAAAAAAGGAACTACAATAATTGAATGACGGTCAAGTTTGGATTAAACTTGAGTTATTCCTTAATCATTATTATAAAAGAAGCTTCATCGAGAAGAAAACCAGACCGGCAATGTTGAAACTTTGCTTGTCAATTGTACAAAAGACAAGAATAAAAACCGTTCCTTTTGGATTAAGACTTGATTGAGAATCGTTGGCCAATATGAAGAACTTAAAGAATAAAGAGAAACCAATTCCTTAATCATTATGACTTGCTTCAAATCAATTGCAAATGGAACACAATGGTGAATGAGAAACTAATTCCTTTGGGATTAAGACTTGATTGCAATCAATAGCCGAAAGAACTTAACGAAGAAAGAAAAACGTTCATACAATCATTAAGACTTGCTTCCAATCAATTGAGAAAGGAATAAAGGACCATAAGAAACCATTGTCCTTTTGGATTAAGACTTGATTGCAATCGATGGCGAGAGAAAGAACTTAAAGAAGAAAGAGAAACCAATTCCTTAATACATTTAAAACTTGCTTCCAGTAGATTATGAAAATAACGATGGTGAATGAGAAAAACCAATTAGTTTGGGATTAAGACTTGATTGCTATCAATGGTCTTAAAAGAACTTTAAGCGAGAAGAGAAACCAATTCATCAATCATTAAGAATTGCTTACAATCAAATGTAAAAGGAACAAATTGGAGAATGAGAAACCAGGTATTAACTTTGGATTAAGACTTGATTGAGATGAATGGCGGAAAGAACTTAAAGAATAAAAGAGAAACCAGATTCCTTAATCGTTATGACTTTACTTCGAAGTAATTGCAAAGAGAACTACAATGGTGAATAAGAGAAACTAATTCCTTTAGGATTAAGACTTGATTGCATTCTGTCGGCCGGGAACTTAAAGAAGAAAGAGAAACCAATTCGCTTGTCATTAAAACAACGATCAATTGTAAAAGGAACACAATGGAGAATGAGAAACCAATTAAGCACTTTTGGATTAAGACTTGATTAAAGCGATGGCACGAAGAACTTAAAGAAGATAAAGAAACGAATTCCTTAATCATTGTGACTTGCTTTGAATCAGTTGCAAAAGGAAACGCAATGGTGAATGAGAAACTAATTCCTTTGGGATTAAAGACTTGTGATTACAATCAATGGCCAAAAGAACTTAAAGAAGAAAGAGAAACCAATTCCTTGTCATTAAAACTTTATTCCAATCAATTGTAAAAGGAACACAAAGGAGAATAAGAAACCAGTTCATTTTGGATTAAGACTTGATTAAAATCAGTGGCGAAAAGAACTTAAAGAATAAAGAAGAAACCAATTCCTTAATCATTATGACTTGCTGCCATTCAATTGCAAAAGGGACAGAATGGTGGATGAGGAACTAATTCCTTTGGGATTAACACTTGTGGTTGCAATCAACGGCCAAAAGAACTTAAAGAAGAAAGAGAAACCAATTCGTTAATCATTGCAAAGAACAGCGCAATCAATTATCAAAAAGGAATAAAATGGAGAATAAGAAGCCAATTCAGCGCGGATTAAGAATCGATTAGAATCGATGGCGAGGAAAGAACTTAAAGAAGAAAGAGAAACCAATTCCTTAATCATTAAGACTTGCTTCCAGCCAATTGCAAGCCCCGGAACACAATGGTGAGATAAGATGAGCAATTCGTTTTGGATTATGACTTCAGATTCCAATCAATGGCGAAAAGAAGCTTAAAGAAGAAAGAGAAACCAGATTCCTTAATCATTAAGACTTTGCTTCCAATCAATTGTAACAAAAAGAGAGCAAAGGAGAATAAGAAACCAAATTCCTTTTGGATTAAGATCTTGATTGCAATCAATGGCCAGAAAGAACTTAAAGAGAAGAAAGAGAAACCAATTCCTTAATCATTAAGACTTGCTTCAATCAATTTGCAAAAGGAGACACAATGGTGAATAAGAAATCTAGATTCCTTTGGGATTAAGACTTGTGATTGCAATCAATGGCGAAACCAGAACTTAAAGAAGAATGACCAATTCCTTAATCGGTAAGACTTGCTTCCAATCAATTGTAAAAAGGAACAAAAAGGAGAATAAGAAACCAATTCGCTTTTGGATTAAGACTTGATTGCAATCGGTAGCATTTGAAAGAACGCCTAAAGAAGAAAGAGAAACACTAATTCCTTAATCATTCAGACTTGCTTCCAATCAATTGCAAAAGGAACACAATGGTGAATAGACGAAAAACTAGCATTCCTTTGGGATTAAGACTTGTGAATTGCAATCAATTGCCAGAGAACTTAAAGAAGAAAGAGAAACCAATTCCTTAAGTCATATAAGACTTGCTTCCAAGTCAATTGTAAAGTGAACACAAAGGAGAATAAGAAACCAATTCTATTTTGGACGTGTAAGACTTGATTGAACTCGATGTGCCAAAAGAACTTAAAGAAAAAAGAGAAACCAATCTCCTTAATCATTATAGACTTGCTTCCAATCAATTGCAAAAGGAACACAATGGTGAATGAGAAACCAATTCGCTTTGGGATTAAGACTTGTGAATTGCAGATCACTTGGCACCAAGAAAGAACTTAAAGAATATTGAGAAACCAATTCCTTAGATCATTAAAACTTGCTTCCAAATCAATTACCAAAAAGGACATAAAAGGAGAACCTGAGAAACTAATTCCTTTTGAGTTAAGACTTTGATTCCAGATCCATGGCCAATAAGAGACTCCTAAAGAAGAAAGAGAAACCTAAATTCCTTAAGTAGGATTAAGACTTTGGCTTCCAATCAATTGCAGAAATGGAACCTAAAGCGAGCAATGAGAAACCAATTTCCATTTGAGGATTAAGACTTGAAGTTCAAGTCAATGGCCAAAAGAACTGTAAAGAAGAAAGAGAAACCAATTCCTTAAGGCAATCATTAAGACTTGCTTCCAATCAATTGTACAAAGGAACACAAAGAAGAAGATAAGGAAACCAATTCCTTTGGGATTAAGTCTTGATTGCAATCCAGTGCCAGGAAAAGAACTTATGGAGAAAGAATGAAACAATCAATTCCTTAATCGAAAACTAGGACTTTGCTTCCAAATCAATGGTGCAAAAGGAACACAAAGGAGAATATAAGAAACTAATTCCTTTTGGGATTAAGACTTGTGATTACAATCAACTGACCAAAACGAACTTAAAGAAGAAAGAGAAACCAAATTCGCTAATCATTAAAGACTTGCTTCAATCAATTGCAAAAGGAACAAAAGGAGAATGAATGAAACCAATTTCACTTGGGATTAATGACTTGTGATTGCCAATCGATGGCGAAAAGAACTTACAAGAAGAAAGAGAAACCAATTCCTTGATATCATTAAGACATTGCTTCCAATCAATTTGTAAAAGGAACACAATGGAGAATAAAGAAACCAAATTCCTTTTGCGGATTAGAGACTTGTGATTGCAATCGATGGCCAAAAGAACTTTAAAGAAGAAAAGAAGAAACCAATTCCTTAATCATTAAGACTTTTGCTTCCAATCAATTGCAAGAATGGAGACAAAATGATGAATAACCGAAGCCAATTCCTTACCCTGGGATTAAGACTTGTAGATTTGCAATAGATGGCCAAAAGAACTTAAAGAAGAAAGAGAAACCAATTCCTTAATCATTATGACTTGCTTCAACTAAATCAAATTTGTAAAAAGGAATCCTAAAAAGAAAGAAAACTATTATTCACTTAGATAAGACTTAAGACTTGTGATTGCAATCAGATGAGACTCAAAAGAACTTAAAGAAAAAAGAGAAATCAAATGATTCCTTAATCATTAAGACTTTGCTTCCAAATCAATTGTAAATGGAATAAAAAGGAATAAAGGAGAATAAGAAACCAATTCCTTGCAAGGATTAAGACTTGATTCACGATCAATGGCGGGGAAAAGAACTTAAGAAGAAAGAAGAAACCAATTCCTTAATCATTAAAGCACATTGCTTCCGATCAATTGCAAAAAGGATCACACCAATGAAGTGAGATAAGAAAGCCAATTCCCGTTTGGATTAAGAACTTGATTCAATCGATGTTAGCCAAAGGAACTTACAGAAGAAAGAGAAACCGAATTCGCTTAATCAGGGTTAAGACTTGCTTCCAATCAATTGTACAAGGAACAAAAGGAGAATAAGAAACTAATTCCTTTGGATTAAAAGACTTGGCGTTGCAATCAATAGGCAAAAGAACTTAAAGGCAAGAATAGAGAATACCAATTCCTTAATCATTAAGACTTGCTTCAAATCAATTGCAAAAGGAACACAATGGTGAATGATGAAACTAATTCCTTTGGGAGTTAAGACTTGTGATTCAATCAGCAATGGCCAAAAGAACTTAAAGAAGAAAGAGAAACCAATTCCTTAATCATTAAGACTTTGCTTCAATCAATTGTACAAAGGAACATATAGGAGAATAAAAACCAATTCGCTTTTGGATTAAGACTTGATTGCAATCGATGGCGCAAAAGAACTTAAAGAAAGGGAAAGAAGAAACCAATTCCTTCAATCATTCAAAGACTTTGCTTCCAATCAATTGCAAATGGAACACAATGGTGGAATATGAGAAGACCTGTAATTCTTTGAGATGTAAGACTTGTGATTGCAATGTCAATGGCCAAAGAACTTAAAGAAAGAAAAGAAGAAACCAATTCCTTAATCATTAAGACTTGCTTCCAATCCAATTGTAAAAGGAACACAATGGAGAATGAGAAACCAATTCCTTTTGGATTAAGACTTGAGATTGAATCGATCAATGGCCAGAGAGAACTTAAAGAAGAAAGAGAAACGATCAATTCATTAATCCATGGTAATGCAACTTGCTTCAATCAATTGTGCCAAAAATGGGCTTTAATAATGGAGGAATATGACGAAAAGCTAATTAAGCTTGCATGGATTAAGACTTGTGATGTGCAATCAATGGTAAAAAGAACTTAAGAAAAAGAGAAACCAATTCCTTAATCATTAAGAAACTTGCTTCAATCAATTGTAAAGAGAATAAAAAAGGGAGAATAAGAAACCAATTTCCTTTTGGATTAAAGATCTGTGATTCCAATCGATGGCCAAAGAAGCTTAAGAAGAAAGAAGAAACCAATTCCTTAATCTGATATAGGAGCTTTGCTTGCTAATCAATTGCAAATAGAACACAAAGGTGAATGAAAACCAATTCCGTTTTGGATTAGACTTGATTGCAATCAATGGCGAAAAGAACTTAAAGAAGAAAAGAGAAACCAAATTCCTTAATCAATCAGAACTTGCTTCAAATCAATTGTAAAGGAAGTAACAAAGGAGAATAAGAAACCAATTTCCTTTGGATTAAGACTTGATTATTGAATCGATGGTCCACTGAAAGAACTTAAAGAAGAAAGAGAAACCAATACCTTGGGATCATTAAGACTTGCTTCAATCAATTGCGTATAAAAAGGAACACAATGGTGAATGAGAAACCAATTCCTTTTGGTATTAAGAACTTGTGATTGCAATCAATGGTCAAGGCTTAAAGACAGAAAAGAAAGCAATTCCTTAATCATTGAAGACTTGCTTCCAATCAATTATAAAAGGAACGAATAGGGAGAATAAGAAACCTTCAAATTCACTTTTGGAATTAAGACTTGATTCGAATCGATGGCCAAAAGAACTCAAATGAGAAAAAACCAATTCACTTAATGTCATTAAGACTTGCTTCTAATCAGATTGCGAAAGAGAACACAATGGTGAATGAGAAACTAATTCCTTTTGGGATTAAGACTTGTGATTGCAATCAATTGGCCCAAAAGAACTTAAAGAAGAAAGAGAATACAATTCCTTAATCATTAGACTTGCTTCGCAGTATGTCCAATTGTACAAAAGGAACAAAAGAGAGAATATGAAAACCAATTGATCGCATTTTGGATTAAGACTTGATTACGAATTGATGTCCGACTGGCGGGAAGAACGAAAATGAAACTATTCGCAGTATTGGGCTTGCTTCCAGCCAGCAAAGGAACGCAATGGTGAATAGAAAGCAATTAGTTTGGATTAAAACGATTACAATAAATGACCAGCTTTAGCGGGCAAATTCGCTTGTCATTTCAAACATTGTCGATTGTAAAAAGGAACAAGAAATAAGCCAATTGACACAGTTAAAACGGTCAGATATTGCTTGTAGAAGAACTTAAGAAGAAAGAAAAACCAGATTCATAATCTCATTACACGCCTGACTTGCTTTTTGCAAATCAAATTAGCTAAAAAGAACACAATGATGAGATAAGGCCAGCTTAATTCCTTTTCCGGATTAAGACTTTGTGATTACAATCAATGGCCAAAAGAACTTAGCATGAAAGAAGAAGAGAAACCATATTCGCTTAATCATTTGAAAGATCTTGCTTCAATCAATTGTAAATGGAACAAAAAGAGAGAATAAGCGATCGATTCTATTTTTGGAATTATGACTTGGATTCGAATCTTGATGGCTTTGAAAAAGAACTTAAAGAAGAAGAGAAGCCAATTCTTAATCATTAAGACTTTGCTTTGATCAATTTACCAAAAGGAACACAATAAGTGAATGAGAAACCAATTCTTCTATTTGGGATTAAGGCAGCTATGTGAGTTGCAATCAATGGCCAAATATTTGAAACTTAAAGAAGAAGAAATGCAAACCAATTCACTTAATCATTTAAGACTTGCCTTTAATCAAGTATTTAAAAGGAACTTAAAGGAGAATAAGAAACCAATTCACTTTTCGGATTAAGAGCTTAGATTCATGAATCATTATGGCGAGGAAAGAACATTTAAGAAGAAAAGAAAAAGAAAGAAAGCCAATTCCTTAATCATTGATGACTTTGGCTTCCAATCAATTGCAAAAAGGAACACAATGGTGAATGAGAAACTAATTCCTTTTAGGGATTAAGACTTGTGATCCTGCAATCGAATGGCCAAAAAAGAACTTAAAGAAAGAAAGATAACAATTACTTTAATCTATTAAGACTTGCTTCCGATCAATTACAAAAGGAACAAGGAGAATGAAGCCAAACAGTTCATACCTTTTCCCAGATTAAAGAGCTTAGATTGAATCTAGATGGCGAGCTTTAAAGAACTTAAAGAAGAAAGTGGAAAAATAATTCCTTAATCATTAGAAGACTCACTTTACCGATCAATTGTACCAAAGGAACACAATGGTGAATGAGAAACCAATTCCATTTTGGGATTAAAGACTTGATTGCAATCAATGGCCAAAAGAGATACTTAAAGAACTTGAAGAGACAACCAATTCCAATCATAGTCGGAACTTTGCTTCAATCAATTTGTACAAATGGAACACAAGGAGAATAAGAAACCAATTCCCTTTTTGGATTAAGACTTCGATTGAATGGAGTAATGGCCAAAAGAACTTAAAGAAGAAAGAGAAAAACCAATTCCACTTAATCATTAAGACTTGCTTCAAATCAATTGCAAATAAAAAAAATAAGCACTGGAACAGACAATGGTGAATGAGAAACTGTAATTCGCTACTTTGGGATTAAGACTTGATTGCAAATCAATAGTGGCCAAAAGGAACTTAGAAGAAAGAAAAGAGCAAAGCCAATTCCTTTAATCATTAAGCACTTGCTTCCAATCAATTACAAATGGAACAAAATGGCAGAATAAAGCAATTCCTTTTTGGATTAAGACTTGATTGCAATCAATGGCCAAAAAAGAAAAACTTAAAGAAGACAAAGAAAACCAATTTCACTTAATCATTAAGACTTGCTTCAATCAATTGCAAAAGGAACACAATGGTGAGATAAGAAACTTAAATTCCTTTTGGGATTAAAGGAAACTTGTGAAGATTGCAATCAATATTGGCCAAAGAACTTATGAAAGAAGAAAGAAAACCAAATTCCTTAATCATTAAGACTTGCTTCCAAATCTAATTTGCCAAAAAGGAACAAATGGAGAATAATGAAACCAATTCCAGCTTTTTGGATTAAGACTTGATTCCGAATCGATGTTCGGAAAAGAACTTAAGAAGAAAGAGAAACCAATTCCTTAATCATTAAGAGCTTGCTTCCAATCAATTGCAACATGGAGACACAATGGTGAATGAAATGGCTTAAGTTCCGTTTGGGATTAAGGCACTTGTGATTGCAATCAATATGGCCGAAAAGAACTTAAAGAAGAAAGGAAAACCAATTCCCTTAATCATTAAGACTTGCTGTCAATCAATGCAAAAGGAACACAAAGGAAGAATAAGAAACCAATTCATTTTCGGAGTTAAGAACTTGATTCCAATCGATAGGCCAAAAGAACTTAAAGAAGAAAGAGAAACCAATCATTCCTTAATCATTATGTGACGACTTTGCTTCCAATCAATTGCGAAAAGGAACACAATGGTCGAAACGTGAGAAACTAATTCCTTTATGGATTAAGACTTGTGATTGCAATCAATGTAGCCAGAAAGAAGAACTTAAAGAAAAGAAAGAAAAACTAATTCCTTTAATCATTTAAAGCCATGTTTGCTTCCAATCAATTGTAAAAAAGAACGCAAAAGGAGAATAAGAAACCAATTCCTTTTTGGATTAAGACTTGATTCCAATCCGATGGCCACATGAACTTAAAGAAGAAAGAGAAACCAATGTCATCGATTGGACTTATAGGTCACACTTCTAATCTAATTGATACAAAAGGAACACATGATGGTGAATGAGAAACTAATTTCGCGCTTTATAAGGATTAATGACTTGTGATTGCAATCAATGGCGAAAAGAATCTTGAAGAGAAGAAAGAGAAACCAAATTCCTTAATCATTGAAAAAGACTTGCTTCAATATCCAATTGTAAAAAGGAACACAAGGAGAATAAACCCAATTCTAAGCTTTTGGATTAAGACTTGATTGAATCGATGTGCCAAAAGAACTTAAAGAAAGAAAGAGAAACCAATTCCTTAATCATTAAAGACTTGCTTCCAATCAATCAGTACAAATGGAGACACAATGGTGAATAAGAAACTAATTCCTTTTGGGATTAAGACTTTGTGATTCCAATCAATGGCAAATCAAAAAAGAACTTAACGAAAAGAAAGAGAAACCAATTCCTCGTAATCATTAAGACTTGCTTCAATCAATTGTAAAAGAGAACAAGGAGAATAAAGAAAGCCAATTTCCTTTGGGATTAAGCGGGAGCTTGATTCGAATCGATCGGCCAGGAAAAGAGACTTAAAGAAGAAAAGAAGAAACCAATTCCTTAATCACATTAGGAAGAACTTGCTTCCAATCAATTGCGAATGGAACACAATGGTGAATAGAGAAACCTTAATTCACGTTTGGGATTAAGACTTGTGATTGCAATCAATAGGCCAAAACTTAAAGAAAAGAAAACCAATTCCTTAATCATTAAGACTTGCTTCAATCAATTTGTAAAAAGGGGAACAAAGGGAGAATAAGCTAAACCAATTCCTTTGGGATTAGAGACTTGATTGAATCGTTGGCCAGAAGAACTTAAAGAATAAGAGAAAACCAATTCCTTAATCATTAAGACTTGCTTCCAAATCAATTGCAAAAGGAACATATAATGGGTGAATGAGCAAACTAATTCCTTTTGGATTAAGACTTGATTGCAATCAATGGCCAAAAGAACTTAAAGAAGAAAAGAGAAACCAATTCCTTAGAATCATTCAAGACTTGCTTCCAATCAATTGTAAAAGGAACAAAGGAGAATAGAGAAACCAATTCCTTTTTGGATTAAGACTTTGATTGACTTATCGATGGCTGAGGATTTAAAGAACTTAAAGAAGAAGAAGAAACCAATTCCTTAATCAGTTAAGACACTTGCTTCCAATCAATTTGCAAAGAACTTACAATGGTGAATGATAAAGCCACATTTCCTTTGGATTAAGACTTGAGGTTGCAATCAATGGCCAAAAGAACTTAAAGAAGAAGAAGAAACCAATTCCTTAATCATTAAGACTTGCTTCAATCGAAATTTGTAAAAGGAACAAAAAGGAGGGCAAGCAGCTGAACCAATTCCTTTGAAGTTAAGACTTGATTAGAATCGATGGCCACAAGAACTTAAAGAAGAAAGAAAACCTAATTCGACTTAATCATTAGAACTGGCTTCCGATCAATTACAAAATGGAACTTTGTCTAACAATGTGGTGAATGAGAAACTAATTCCTTTGGATTAAAGACTTGATTTGCTAATCAATGGCCAAAAGAACTTAAGAAAGAAGAAAGCGATAACCAATTCCTTAATCATTCAGACTTGCTTCCAATCAGTATTACTGTAAATGGAACAAAAGGAAGAATGTAGCAAA
Source organism: Pterocarpus santalinus (assembly GCA_031439595.1). NCBI lineage: Eukaryota > Viridiplantae > Streptophyta > Magnoliopsida > Fabales > Fabaceae > Pterocarpus > Pterocarpus santalinus. The sequence goes on along the minus strand of JAVHNO010000039.1, from coordinate 16,444 downwards.
CCAGAATCTCACTTTTGGATTAAGACTTGATCTCGAATCGATGGCGAAGGAAGGCTTAAAGAAGAAAGAGAAACCAATTTCACTTAATCTATTGCAATGATCTTACGCTTCCAATCAATTACAAGTAAAAGGAGAAACATAAATGGAGCAATTAGAAACTAATTCCATTTGAGTATTAAGACTTTGAGATTACGATCAATGGCCAAAAAAGAACTTAAAGAAGAAGACAAAGCCAATTCATTGTCGGATTTAAAGACTTGCTTCCAATCAATTGCAAAAGGAACACAAAGGAGATAATGTGAAACCTTAATTCCCTTTTGGATTAAAGACTTGATTAATCGATGGCCAGAAAAGAACTTAAAGAAGAAAGAGAAACCAATTCCTTAATCAATCTAAGACTTGCTTCCAATCAAATGCAAAGAACAGCAATGGAGAATAAGAAACTTAATTCAGTTTGAGGATTAAAGACTTTGTGATGAGTGCAATCGATGGCCGAAAAGAACTTAAAGAAGAAAGAGAAACCAATTCCTTAATCATTAAGACTTGCTTTGGCACAATCAATTGCAAAAGGACATAAAGGAGCAATGAGAATACCAATTCCATTACGGATTAAGACTTGATTACAATCGATGGCGAAAAGAAGGCTTAAAGAAGATAAAGAAAGCCCAATTCCTGTAATCATTAAGACTTGCTTCCAATCAATTGTAAAAGGAACAAAATGGTGAAAGATGAAAGCTAATTCCTTTGGAATGTTAAGACTTGTGATTGTGCAATCAGTTTGAGCCAACTAGAACTTAAAAAGAAGAAGAAGAGAAACCAATTCGCTTAAGGATTGGAAAGACTTATATCTTCCAATCAGGCCAATTGTAAAAGGAACACAATTGGAGAATGAGAAGCCAGCATTCCTTTGGGATTGCGTGAAGACTTGATTGCAAATCAATGGCCAAAAGAACTAAAGAAGAAAGAAGAAAGCGAAGTTCGCCTTAATCATTAAGACTTGCTTCCAAATCAATTGCAAAAGGAACACAATAGAGAATAAGAAACCAGATTCCTTTTTGGATTAAGACTTGTGATTGCAATCAATAGCGAAAGAACTTAAAGAATAAAGAGAAACCAATTCAACTTAATCATTACTGACTTTGCTTCCAATCTAATTGTACAAAGGAACTACAATGGTGAATGAGAAACTAATTCGCTTTGGGATTAAGACTTGTGAATTGCAATCAATGGCCAAAGAACTTAAAGAGGAAAGAAGCGTCAATTCCTGGTAATCATTAAGACTTGCTTCCAATCAATTTACCAGTAGAAAGGAATAAAGGCGTGAATAAAACGTCAATTCACTGGTCTGGATTAAGACTTGATTGCAGTTTAATCGATGGCAAAGAACTTGCCAAAAGAAAGAGAAACCAATTCCTTAATCATTAAGACTTGCTTCCAATCAATTGCAAAAGGAACACAATGAGTGAATGAAAGGAAAACCAATTCATGCTAGTTGGGATTAAGACTTGATTGCATAATCAAAAGTGGCCAAAAGAGAACTTAAAGAAGAAAGAGAAACCAATTACTTAATGCAGTATTAAGAGCTTTAGCTTCCAATCAATTGTACAAATGGAACAAAAGGAGAATAAGAAACCAATTCCCTTTTTGGATTAATGACTTGATTGCAATCAATGGCGAAAGAACTTAAAGAAGATAAAAAGCCAATTCCTTAATCATTAAGACTTGCTTCCAATCAATTGTAAAAGAGAACAGCAGTATGGTGAATGAGAACCTATTCAATTCATTTTTTGGATTAAGGCACTTGTGATTGCAATCAATGGCCAAAAGAACTTAAAGAAGAAAGAGAAACCAGTTTATTACAATCATTAGGACTTTGCTTTAATCAATCGGTGTAAATGGAATAAAAGAGAGAATAAGAAACCAATTCACTATTTTGGATTAAGACTTGAGATCTTGAATCGATGGCGGAAAGAACTTAAAGAAAGAAAACCAATTAAGCGTAATCATTAAGACTTGCTTCCAATCATTATTGCAAAAGGAACACAGCATGGTGAATGAGAAACTAATTCACTTTGGATTGAAGACTTGATTGCAATCAATGGCCAAGAACTCGAAAGCGAAAGAGAAACCAATTACTTAATCATGTAGGAAGACTTGCTTTAGCCAATCAATTGTAAATGGAACACAAAGGAGAATAAAAACCAATTCACTTTTTTTGGATTAAGACTTGCATTTCAATCGATGGCCAGACGAGAACTTAAGAAGAAAGAGAAACCAATTAACCTTAATCATTAAGACTTAGCTTCCAATCAATTGCCAAAGGAACACAAAGCGTGTTGAATGAGAAACTAATTCCTTTGGGATTAAGACTTTGGATTCCAATCAATGGCCAAAAGAACTTAAGAGAAAGAAAAGAGAAACCAATTCCTTAATCGGATTAATTGAACTTAGCTTAGAAATCAATTCTAAAAGGAACAAATAAAGTCGAGAATGAGAAAACCAATTCCTTTAGGATTAAGACTTGATACTGAAGCTTGATGGCGCAAAAGAAGCTTAAAGAAGAAAGAGAAACCAATTCCTTAATCATTAAGACTTGCTTCAAATCAATTGTAAAAGCAACACAATGTTGAATAAAAACCATAATTCCTTTGGGATTAAGACTTATTGAGTTGCTAATCAATAGCGTTAAAAAGAACTTAAAGAAGAAGAAAGCCAATTCCTTAATCATTAAGACTTAGCTTCCAATCAATTGGCAAAAAGGAGACATAAAAAGAGGGCAATGAGAAAACCAAGTTCAAACTTTTTCGGATTAAAGAGCTTGAATTGCAATCGATGCTTGAAGAAAGAACTTAAAGAATAAAAAGAAACCAATTAGCCTTAATCATTAATGACTTGCTTCAATCAATTGCAAAGGAACAAAGAGGTGACCATAAGAAACTAATTCCTTTGGGATTAAGACTTGTGATTAATGCAATCGATGGCCACAAGAACTTAAAGAAGAAAGAGAAACCAATTGCTACTTAATCATTAAGACTTAGCTGTCCAATCAATTGCAAAAAGGAACACAATGGACAGATGAGAAACCAATTCCTTTTGGGATTAAGACTTGATTACAGAATTAATGGCCAAAGAACTTAAAGAAGAAAGAAAGCCAATTCCTTATCATTAAAGACTTGGCTTCAATCAATTGCAAAAGGAACAAAATGGAGAATAAGAAACCAATTCCGTTTTGGATTAAGACTTGATTCGAATCGATGGCCAGAAAGAACTGTAAAGAAGAAAGAGAAACCAATTCCTTAATCATTAAGACACCTTGCAAATCAATTGTAAAAGGAACACAATGTCGTTAAGGAGAGCCTCACGAAAGCTAATTCCTTTGGGAGTTAAGACTGTGATTAAATCGATGGCGGAAAGAACTTAGACAAAGGCAGATCCTTAGTCATTATGAAACACTTCAATCGTGAATTTCACAAAGGAACTACGATGGTGAGCGAAGCTAATTCGCTGGGATTAAAACTTTGTGGTGATAATGAAGGCAAGAAGAAAGAGAAACCAATTCCTTAATCATTAAGACTTGCTTCCAATCAATTGCAGCAAAAGGACAAAAGGAGAATAAGCAAATTAGATTATTTGGATTAAAGAAACGATTCGAATCTGATGGCAATACAAGAACTTAAAGAAGAAAGAGAAATAAATTCCTTAATCATTATGAACTTGCCTTCCAAATCAATTGCAAAAGGAACACAATGGTGAATGCAGAAACTAATTCAACATTACGGGTTAAAGATTTGATTACAATCAACTGGCCAAAAGAACTTAAGGAGAAGAAGAGAAAGCCAATTAAGCCCAATAAACATACTAACGACACTTCGTCGGTTGTAAAAGGAACAAATGGAGAATAAAGAAACCAATTCCTTTTGGATTAAGAGCTTGATTGCAGATCGATGTAGAAAGAACTTGAGGCAGAGAAAGAAACCAGATTCAATAATCATTTGTAATGACTTGCTTTATGTCAGTTGCCGAGGAACACAATGGAGAATGAGCTAAAACTACTCTTCCTTTAGGATTAAGGCTTGTGATTGCAATCAATGACCAAAAAAGAACTTAAGAAAGAAAGAGAAGCCAGCTAACTTAATCTATTAAGACTTGCTTCCAATCAATTGTAAAAGGAATACAAGAGAGAATAAAAGAACCAATTCTTTTGGATTAAGACTTAGTTAGATCGATGGCGAGGAGAAAAGAACTTAAAGAAGAAAGAGAAACCAATTCCTTAATCATTACGGAACTTGCTTCGGCAATCAATTACCCAAAAGGAACGCAATGGAATGAATGAAGCAAATTCAGATTTAGATTAAGACTGGATCTGCAATCGATGTGCCAAAAGAACTGACAGAAGAAAGAGAAGGCAATTCCTTAATCATTATAAGACTTTACTTCGAATCGATTACAAAGGAGACAAAAGAGAATAAGAAACTAATTCATTTTGGATTAAGACTTGATTCAAATCGATGGCGAGAGGAAGAACTTAAAGAATAAAGAGAACCCAATTCCTTAATCATTATGACTTGCTTCCAATCAATTGCAAAAGGAACACCATGGTGAATGCGAAACTAATTCGTTTGGTAATGAGACTTGGTTGCAATCAATGGCCCAAAAGAACTTAAAGAAGAAAGAGAAACCAATTCCTTAATCATTAAGACTTGCTTCTGATCAGTTGTAAAAGGAACGAAGAAGAAATAAGAAACCAATTCCTTTTGGATTCAGACGCGATTACTGGTCGTGGCCAGAAGAACTTAAGAAGAATAAGAAACCAATTCCTTAATCATTATGGCTTGCTTGAAATGGTACAAAAGGAACACAATGGTGAATGAGAAACTAATTCCCTTTGGGATTAAGACTTGTGATTACAATCAACGACCCAAAGAACTTGAAGAAGAAAGAGAAACTAATTCATTAATCATTCTAAGACTTGCTTCCAATCAATTGTAAAAGGAATAAAATGGAGAATGAGAAACCAGTTCCTTTTGGATTAAGACTTGGTTCGAATCGATGGCAGGAAAGGAGCTTAAAGAATAAAGAGAAACCCGATTCCTTAATCATTAAGTTTGCTTCCAATCAGTTGCAAAAGGGACACAATGGTGAATGAGAAACTAATTCCTTTGGTATTAAGACTTGATTGCAATCAATGGCCAAAGAACTTAAGGAAGAAAGAAGAAACCAATTGTCAATCATTAGAAAGACTTTGGCTTTGAATCAATTGTAAAAAGGCAGAAAATGGTGAATAAAGAAACCGTTCCTTACAGATTCAGAATCTTGATTAAGATCGATGGCCAGAAGAACTTAAAGAATAAAGAGAAACCAATTCCTTAATCATTATGACTTGCTTCCAATCAATTGCAAAAGGAACACAATGGTGAATGAGAAACTAATTCCTTTGGGATTAAGACTTGTGATTGCAATCAACGGCCAAAAGAACTTAAAGAAGAAAGAGAAACCAATTCCTTAATCATTAAGACTTGCTTCCAATCAATTGTAAAAGGAATAAAAAGGAGAATAAGAAACCAATTCCTTTTGGATTAAGACTTGATTCGAATCGATGGCCAGAAGAACTTAAAGAAGAAAGAGAAACCAATTCCTTAATCATTAAGACTTGCTTCCAGCCAATTGCAAAAGGAACACAATGGTGAATGAGAAACCAATTCCGTTTGGATTAAGACTTGATTCTAATCGATGGCCAAAAGAACTTCAAGCAGAAAGAGAAACCAATTCCTTAATCATTAAGACTTAACTGTCAGGTGTAAAAGGGAATACAATGGAGAATAAGAAACCAATTCAGTACGGATTAAGACTTGATTAGAATCGTGGCGGAAAAGAACTTAAAGAATAGAGAGAAACCAATTCCTTAATCAGTATGACTTTACTTCCAATCAATTACCAAAGAGAAACATAATGGTGAATAAGAGAAACTAATTCCTTTGGGATTAAGACTTGTGATTCTGATCAGCGGCCAAAAGAACTTAAAGAAGAAAGAGAAACCAGTTCAACCAATCATTGGAGCTTGCTTCAAATCAATTTGTAAAAGGAACATAATGGAGAGAATAAAGAGAAGCCGAATTCGTATTTTGGATTAAAGCAGTTGAATGGGTAGATGGCCAAAGGAAGCTTAAAGAGAAGAAAGGAAAAGAAAGAAGCGGAATTCGCTTGTCGTTTAAAAACTTTGCTTGAAACCGTTGCCAAAAGAGGAACTGTATGTTGAATAAGAGAACCAATTAAGTTTGATTAAGACTTGATTCTAATCGATGGCCAAAGAACTTCAAGAAGAAAGAGAAACCAATTCCTTAAGGAATTACGCTTGCTTTCAATCAATTGTAAAAGGAACAAAAAGGAGAATAAGAAACCAATTCCTTTTGGATTAAGACTTGATTGAATCGATGGCGGAGAAAGAACTTAAAGAATAAAGAGAAGCCAAATTCCTTAATCATTCTGCCTTGCTTCCAATCAATTGCAAAAGGAACACAATGGTGAATAAGAAAGCTAAATCTTGCTTTTGGTATTAAGACTTGATTACCAATCAATGGCCAAAAAGAACTTAAAGAAGAAAGAGAAAACAATTCCTAGCAATCATTAAGACATGCTTCCAATCAATTGTAAAAAGAACGAATGGAGAATGAGAAAGCCAATTCCTTTTGGATTAAGACTTGAATTGCAATCGATGGCGAAAAGAACTTAAAGAATAAAGAAAGAAACCAATTCCTTAATCATTAAGACTTGCTTCCAATCAATTGCAAAAGGAACACAATGGTGAATGAGAAGCTAATTCCTTTGTGATTAAGACTTGTGGTGCAATCAGCGTACAAAAGAGACTTAAGAAAAGAAAGAGAACCAGATCCTTAATCATTAAGTTTTGCTTCCAATCAATTGCAAAAAGAGATAAAAAGGTGAATAAGAAACCAATTCACTTTTTGGATTAAGAATAGTTAGGTGAATGGCGGGAAAGAACTTAAAGAAAGAAGAAAACCAATTCCTTAATCATTAAGACTTGCTTCCTTCAATTGTAAAAGGAACACAATGGTGAATGAAGAAACCAGAATTCGTTTGGATTAAGACTTGATTGCTGTCGATGGCCAAAAGAACTTTAAGCGGAAAGAGAAACCAATTCCTTAATGTTAAGACTTGCTTTTCAATCAGCTGTGAAAGGAACACAATGGAGAATGAGAAACCAATTCCTTTTGGATTGGAGCTTGATTGCAATCGATGGCGAGAAAGAACTTAAAGAATAGAGAGAAACCAATTCCTTAATCATTATGTTTTATTTTCAATCAAATTTGCAAAAGGAACACAATGGTGAATGATAAGCTAATTCAACTTTTGGTATTAAAGACTTGATTACAAATCGATGAAGCCAAAAGAACTTAGAAAGAAGAAAGAGAACCAATTCCTTAATCATTGAAACTTGCTTCCAATCAATTGGCAAAGGAAGACAATGGAGAATAAGAGAAGCAATTCTTTTTGGATTAAGACAGATTGCAATCGTGTGGGAAAGAGACAAAGAACTTAAAGCTTCGTGTGTCATTTATATTCTTCACATTGATTCGCGAAGAATATGATAATTTGAATGGCCAAATTCAGCCTGGGATTAAGACTTGTGATCTATGATCAACGGTAAGAACTTAGAGAAAGCAGTGTAATCATTAAGACTTGCTTCCAATCAGGTGTAAAAAGGAATAAAATGGAAGAATGAGAAACCAAATTCCTTTTGGATTGAGACTTGATTGCAATCGATGGCGAGAAGAGCTTAAAGAAGAAAGAAAACCAGATCTCGCCAATCATTGAGACTTGCTTCCGACCAGAAAATTGCAAAAGGAACACAATGGTGAATAAGAAAGCCAATTAGTTTGGATTAAAAATGAATTCTAATCGATAAGCCCAAAGAACTTCAAGAAGAAAGAGAAACTAATTCCTTAATCTTTAAGACTGGCACCATTCATTTGTGAGAAGTGAACAAATGGAGAATAAGAAACCAATTTCTTTTGGATTAGGACTTGATTGCAATCGATGGCAAGAAAGAACTTAAAGAATAAAGAGAAACCAATTCCTTAATCGTACTTAAGACTTGCTTCCAATCAATTGCAAAAGGAACACAATGGTGAATGAGAAGCTAATTTAGCTGCAGTAGTCTCAGGCTTGAATTACCATCAAAATGGCCAAAAGAACTTAAAGAAAGAAGAGAAACCAATTCCTTAATCATTAAGACCTTACTTCCAATCAATTGTAAAAGGAACGAAAGGAAGACAAACCAATTCCTTTTGGATTAAGGCTTGATTGCAATCGATGGCGAGAAGAACTTAAAGAATAAAGAGAAACCAATTCCTTAATCGTTTACTGGCTTGCTTCCAATCAATTGCAAAGAGTCCACAATGGTGAATGAGAAACTAATTCATGAAGATTAAGACTTGTGATATTGCAATCAACGGCCAAAAGAACTTAAAGAAGAAAGAGAAATAATTCGTTAATCACATTAAGACTTGCCTTTACGATCAATTTGTAAAAGGAATAAAAGGAGAATAAGAAACCAATTCCTTTTGGATTAAAAGACTTGATTGCAATCGATGGCGGAAAAGCTTAAAGAATAAAAGAGAAACCAATTCCTTAATCATTATGACTTGCTTTAATCAATTTGCAAAAAGGAACACAAGTAGTGAATAAGAAACTAATTTATTTGGGATTAAGACTTGGCGATTGCAATCAACGGCCAAAAGAACTTAGAAGAAGAAAGAGAAACCAATTCGTTAATCATTCAGACTTGCTTCCAATCAGTTGTAAAAGGAATAAAAAGGAAGATAAGAAACCGTTCGCACTGGCGTTGGAGCTTTGATTGCAATCGGCGGCCAGGGAAGAACTATAAGAAGAAAGAGAAACCAATTATGATCATTCAAAACTTGCTTGGCCAATCAATTCGCGAAAGGAACCTGATAATGGTGAGAATGAGAAGCCAAAGATTCGTTTTGGATGGAGACTTGATTCTAATCGTGGCCAAAAGAACGAAGCGAGAAAGAGAAGCCAGGTCGCCCAATCGTTCAGTTTGCTTCCAATCAATTGTAAAAGGAACAAAATGGAGAATAAAAAGCCAATTCCTTTTGGATTAAGGCTCGATTGTTGAATCGATGGCGAGAAAGAACTTAAAGAATAAAGAGAAACCAATTCGTTAATCATTATGTTTGCTTCAAATCAGTTGCCAGAGGACACTGATGAGTGAATGAGAAACTAATTCCTTTAATTGGATTAAGACTTGAATTTAATCAATGGCCAAAAGAATTTAAGGAAGAAAGAGAAAGCCGATTCGCTTGTAATCATTAAAGAAACAGCGTCCAATCAATTGTAAAAAGGAGCGAAGGAGAACAAGAAACCAAGATTCCTTTGGGATTAAGACTTGATTGCAATTCGATGGCTAAAAGGAGAACTTAAGAAAGAATAAAAAGAAACTGATTCCTTAATCATTGTGACACTTCCAATCCAGTTGCAAAAGGAACACAATGGTGAATGAGAAACCTTAAGATTTCAGCGCTGGGATTAAGACTTGTGATTACAATCACTTGGCCAAAAGAACTTAAAGAAGAGAAGAGAAACCAATTCCTTAATCATTCAGACTTACTTCGAATCAGTTGCTTAAAGAATAAAAGAGAATAAGAAAACCGTTCCTTTTTGGATTAAGACGCGATTGCAATCGATGGCCAGGAAGAACTTAAAGAATAAAGAAAACCCAATTCCTTAATCATTATGGCTTGCTTTAATCAGTTGCACAAGGAACACAATGGTGAATGAAGAAACTAATTCATACAGGATTAAGACTTGATTGCAATCAACGTAAGAAACTTAAAGAAGAAAGAGAAACCAATTCCTTAATCGTTTAAGACTTGCTTCCAATCAATTGTAGAAGGAACATAATGGAGAATGAGAAACCAATTCCTTTTTGGATTAAGACTTGATTGCAGTCGATGGCGAGAAGAGCTTAAAGAAGAAAGAGAAACCAATTCCTTAAATCATTAAGACTTGCTTCCACATTAATTGCAAAAAGAACACAATGGTGAATAAGAAGCCAATTCAGATTTGGATTAAGACTTGATTGCAATCTGATGGCCAAAAGAACTTCAAAGCGAAAGAGAAACCAATTCCTTAATCATTAAGACTTGCTTCCAATCAATTGTAAAAGGAACAAAATGGAGAATGAGAAACCAATTCATACGGATTAAGACTTGATTTAGATCGATGGCGGAAAGAACTTAAAGAAGAATAAGAAACCGATTCGGCAATAGGTATGAACTGCTTGATCAATTGCCGGAACACAATGGTGAGATGAGAAACTAATTCCTTCTGGTATTAAGACTTGATTGCAATCAATGTTAAAGAATTTAAAGAAGAAAGAAGAAACCAATTCCTTAATCATTAAGTTTTGCTTCCAATCAGTTGTAAAAGGTAGAAATGGTGAATAAGAAACCAATTCCTTTGGATTAAGACTTGATTGCAATGCATTCTTGAGAAGAACTTAAAGAATAAAGAAAGAAACCAATTCATTAATCATTATGACTTGCTTCCAATCAATTGCAAAAAGAACAACGTGGTGAATGAGAAACTAATTCCTTTGGGATTAGGACTTGTGATTCTTGATCTAATGTTGCGAAAGAACTTAAAGAAGAAAGAGAAACCAATTTCATAATCATTAAGGCTTGCTTCGAATCAATTTATAAAGGAATAAGAAGGTGAATGAGAAAGCTTAAATTCGGCTTTGGATTAAAGCTTGATTGAATTCAGTGGCGAAAAGAACAGAAGAAGAAAGAAAACCAATTCCTTAATCATTCGGGCTTGCTTGAAATCAATTGCAAAAGGAACACAATGGTGAATAGAAGCTAATTCATTTGGGATTAAGACTTGTGATTGCAATCAATAGTAAAAGAACTTAAAGAAGAAAGAGAAACCAATTCCTTAATCAGTAAGACTTGCTTCCAATCAATTCTAAAAGGAACAAAAAGGAGAATAAGTAACCAATTCCTTTTGGATTAAGACTTGATTGCAATCGATGGCCTGAAGAACTTTAAGAAGATAGAGAAGCCAGTTATTGTCATTATGACTTACTTCCAATCAGTTGCAAAAGGAACACAATGGTGAATAAGAAAGCTACTCCTTTGGTATTAAGACTTGATTGCAATCAATATGTTAAAGAACTTAAAGAAGAAAGAAGAAACCAATTCCTTAATCATTCAGACTTGCTTCCAATCAATTGTAAAAGGAGACGAAAAGGAGAATAAGAAGCCAATTTCATACCGATTCAGGCTTGTGATTGCAATCGATAGGCGAAGGAGCTTAAAGAATAAAGAGAAACCAATTCCTTAATCATTATGACTTGTAGCTTCCAATCAATTGTACGAACACAATGGTGAATGAGAAGCTAATTCCTTTGGGATTAAGACTTGTGATTACAATCAACGGCGAAAAGAACTTAAGAGAAGAAAGAAGAAACCAATTCCTTAATCATTAAGACTTGCTTCCAATCAATTGTGAAAGGAATAAAAGGAGAATAAGAAACCAATTGCTTTTGGATTAAGACTTGATTGCAGTCAGTGGCGGAAAGAACTTAAAGAAGAAAGAGAAACCAATTCCTTAATCATTAAGACTTGCTTCGAAAAATCAGTCATTGTAAAAGGAACACAATGGTGAATGAAGAAACTAATTCCATTTTGGATTAAGACTTGATTGCAATCGTGCTTAAAGAACTTAAAGAAGAAGAAGAGAAACCAATTCCTTAATCATTAAGACTTGCTTCAAATCAAATGTAAAAGAAACAAAAAGGAGGATAAGAAGCCAATTCCTTTTGGATTAAGGCGCAGGATTATGCAATCGATGCTTGAGAAAGAACTTAAAGAATAAAGAGAAACCAATTTCGTAATCATGTAGACTTGCTTTAATCAATTGCAAAAGGAACACAATGGTGAATGAGAAACTAATTCCTTTGGGGATTACAAGACTTGTGATTACAATCAACGACCAAAAGAACCTTAAAGAAGAAAGAGAAACCAATTCCTTAATCATTAAGACTTGCTTCCAATCAATTGCAAAAGGAACAAAAAGGAGAATAAGAAACCAATTCCTTTTGGATTAAGACTTGATTCGAATCGATGGCCACAAGAACGTAAAGAAGAAAGAGAAACCAATTCCTTAATCATTAAGACTTGCTTCCAATCAATTGCAAAAGGAACACAATGGTGAATGAGAAACTAATTCCATTTGGATTAAGACTTGTTTGCAATCAATGGCCAAAAGAACTTAAAGAAGAAAGGGAAACCAATTCCTTAATCATTAAGACTTGCTTCCAATCAATTGTAAAAGGAACAAAAAGGAGAATAAGAAACCAATTCCTTTTGGATTAAGACTTGATTGCAATCAATGGCCAAATGAACTTAAAGAAGAAAGAGAAACCAATTCCTTAATCATTAAGACTTGCTACCAATCAAATGTAAAAGGAACAAAATGGTGAATAAGAAACCAATTCCTTTTGGATTAAGACTTGATTCGAATCGATGGCCACAAGAACGTAAAGAAGAAAGAGAAACCAATTCGTTAATCATTAAGACTTGCTTCCAACCAATTGCAAAAGGAACAAAATGGTGAATGAGAAACTAATTCCTTTGGGATTAAGTCTTTGATTCCAATCAATGGCCAAAAGAACTGAAAGAAGAAAGAGAAACCAATTCCTTAATTATTAAGACTTGCTTCCAATCAATTGTAAAGGAACAAAAAGAAGAATGAGAAACCAATTCCTTTGGGATTAAGACTTGATTGCAATCAATGGCCAAAAGAACTTAAAGAAGAAAGAGAAACCAATTCCTTAATCATTAAGACTTGCTTCCAATCAATTGCAAAAGGAACACAATGGTGAATGAGAAACCAATTCCTTAAGGATTAAGACTTGCTTCCAATCAATGGCCAAAAGAACTTAAAGGACAAAGAGAAACCAATTCCTTAATCATTAAGACTTGCTTCCAATCAATTGCAAAAGGAACACAATGGTGAATGAGAAACCAATTCCTTTGGATTAAGACTTGATTCTCATCAATGGCCAAAAGAACTTAAAGAAGAAAGAGAAACCAATTCCTTAATCATTAAGACTTGCTTCCAATCAATTGCAAAAGGAACACAATGGTGAATGAGAAACCAATTGCATAAGGATTAAGACTTGCTTCCAATCAATGGCCAAAAGAACTTAAAGAATAAAGAGAAACCAATTCCTTAATCATTAAGACTTGCTTCCAATCAATTGCAAAAGGAACACAATGGTGAATGAGAAACCAATTCCTTTTGGATTAAGACTTGATTTGAATCGATGGCCAGAAGAACTTAAAGAAGAAAGAGAAACCAATTCCTTAATCATTAAGACTTGCTTCCAATCAATTGCAAAAGGAACACAATGGTGAATTAGAAACCAATTGCTTTGGAATTGAGACTTGATTCAATCGATGGCCAAAGAACTTAAAGAAGAAAGAGAAACCAATTCCTTAATCATTAAGACTTGCTTCCAATCAATTGCAAAAGGAACACAATGGTGAATGAGAAACCAATTCCGTTTTGATTAAGACTTGATTGCAATCAATGGCCAAAAGAACTTAAAGAAGAAAGAGAAACCAATTCCTTAATCATTAAGACTTGCTTCCAATCAATTGTAAAAGGAACAAAAAGGAGAATAAGAAACCAATTCCATTTGGATTAAGACTTGATTGCAATCAATGGCCAAAAGAACTTAAAGAAGAAAGAGAAACCAATTCCTTAATCATTATGACTTGCTTCCAATCAATTGCAAAAGGAACACAATGGCGAATGAGAAACTAATTCCTATGGGATTAAGACTTGATTGCAATCAATGGCCAAAAGAACTTAAAAAAGAAAGAGAAACCAATTCCTTAATCATTAAGACTTGCTTCCAATCAATTGCAAAAGGAACACAATGGTGAATGAGAAACCAATTCCGTTTGGATTAAGACTTGCTTCCAATCAATGGCCAAAAGAACTTAAAGAATGAAGAGAAACCAATTCCTTAATCATTAAGACTTGCTTCCAATCAATTGCAAAAGGAACACAATGGTGAATGAGAAACAAATTCCTTTGGGATTAAGACTTGATTGCAATCAATGGCCAAAAGAACTTAAAGAAGAAAGAGAAACCAATTCCTTAATCATTAAGACTTGCTTCCAATCAATTGTAAAAGGAACGTAAAAGAGAATTAGAAACCAATTCCTTTGGAATTGAGACTTGATTGCAATCAATGGCCAAAAGAACTTAAAGAAGAAAGAGAAACCAATTCCTTAATCATTAAGACTTGCTTCCAATCAATTGCAAAAGGAACACAATGGTGAATGAGAAACCAATTCCGTTTGGATTAAGACTTGATTGCAATCAATGGCCAAAGAACTTAAAGAAGAAAGAGAAACCAATTGCTTAACCATTAACGCTTGCTTCCAATCAATTGGAAAAGGAACACAAAGGAGAATAAGAGAACCAATTCCTTTGGATTAAGACTTGATTCGAATCGATGGCCAGAAGAACTTAAAGAAGAAAGAGAAACCAATTCCTTAATCATTAAGACTTGCTTCCAATCAATTGCAAAAGGAACACAATGGTGAATGAGAAACCAATTCCGTTTGGATTAAGACTTGATTGCAATCAATGGCCAAAAGAACTTAAAGAAGAAAGAGAAACCAATTCCTTAATCATTAAGACATGCTTCCAATCAATTCCAAAAGGAACACAACGGTGAATGAGAAACTAATTCCTTTGGGATTAAGACTTCTTTGCAGTCGATGGCCAAAACAACTTAAAGAAGAAAGAGAAACCAATTCCTTAATCATTAAGACTTGCTTCCAATCAATTGCAAAAGGAACACAATGGAGAATGAGAAACTAATTCCTCTAGGATTAAGACTTGATTGCAATCAATGGCCAAAAGAACTTAAAGAAGAAAGAGAAACCAATTCCTTAATCATTAAGACTTGCTTCCAATCAATTGTAAAAGGAACAAAAAGGAGAATAAGAAACCAATTCCTTTTGGATTAAGACTTGATTTGAATCGATGGCCAAAGAACTTAAAGAAGAAAGAGAAACCAATTCCTTAATCATTATGACTTGCTTCCAATCAATTGCAAAAGGAACACAATGGTGAATGAGAAACTAATTCCTTTGGGATTAAGACTTGATTGCAATCAATGGCCAAAAGAACTTAAAGAAGAAAGAGAAACCAATTCCTTAATCATTAAGACTTGCTTCCAATCAATTGCAAAAGGAACATAAAGGGCAATTAGAAACTAATTCCTTTGGGATTAAGACTTCTTTGCAGTCGATGGCCAAAAGAACTTAAAGAAGAAAGAGAAACCAATTCCTTAATCATTAAGACTTGCTTCCAATCAATTGCAAAAGGAACACAATGGTGAATGAGAAACCAATTCCGTTTGGATTAAGACTTGATTGTAATCGATGGTCAAAAGAACTTCAAGAAGAAAGAGAAACCAATTCCTTAATCATTAAGACTTGCTTCCAATCAATTGCAAAAGGAACACAATGGAGAATGAGAAACCAATTCCTTTGGATTAAGACTTGATTGCAATCAATGGCCAAAGAACTTAAAGAAGAAAGAGAAACCAATTCCTTAATCATTAAGACTTGCTTCCAATCAATTGCAAAAGGAACACAATGGTGAATGAGAACCAATTCCTTTGGATTAAGACTTGATTGCAATCAATGGCCAAAAGAACTTAAAGAAGAAAGAGAAACCAATTCCTTAATCATTAAGACTTGCTTCCAATCAATTGCAAAAGGAAGAAAATCCTCAATGACGAACTAATTCCTTTGTGATTAAGACTTGATTGCAATCAATGGCCAAAAGAACTTAAAGAAGAAAGAGAAACCAATTCCTTAATCATTAAGACTTGCTTCCAATCAATTGCAAAAGGAACAAAAAGGTGAATAAGAAACCAATTCCTTTTGGATTAAGACTTGATTCGAATCGATGGCCAGAAGAACTTAAAGAAGAAAGAGAAACCAATTCCTTAATCATTAAGACTTGCTTCCAATCAATTGCAAAAGGAACACAATGGTGAATAAGAAACTAATTCCTTTGGATTAAGACTTGATTGCAATCAATGCCCAGAAGAACATAAAGAAGAAAGAGAAACGAATTCCTTAATCATTAAGCCTTGCTTCCAGCCAATTGCAAAAGGAACACAATGGTGAATGAGAAACTAATTCCCTTGGGATTAAGACTTGATTGCAATCAATGGCCAAAGAACTTAAAGAAGAAAGAGAAACTAATTCCGCAATCATTAACACTTGCTTCCAATCAATTGTTAAAGGAACAAAAAGGAGAATAGGAAACCAATTCCTTTTGGATTATGACTTGATTCAAT
>JAVHNO010000038.1:0-31852 GCA_031439595.1 Pterocarpus santalinus | reverse complement strand
TGATTGGAATCATGTCTTAATCCTAAATGAATTGGTTTCTCTTTGTCCTTTAAGTTCTTTTGGCCATTGATTGGAATCATGTCTTAATCCTTAATGAATTGGTTTCTCTTTGTCCTTTAAGTTCTTTTGGCCATTGATTGGAATCATGTCTTAATCCTAAATGAATTGGTTTCTCTTTGTCCTTTAAGTTCTTTTGGCCATTGATTGGAATCATGTCATAATCCTTAATGTCTTGGTTACTCTTTGTCCTTTAAATTCTTTTGGCCACTGATTGGAAGCATGTCTTAATCCTAAATGAATTGGTTTCTCTTTGTCCTTTAAGTTCTTTTGGCCATTGATTGGAATCATGTCTTAATCCGTAATGAATTGGTTTCTCTTTGTCCTTTAAGTTCTTTTGGCCATTGATTGGAATCATGTCTTAATCCTAAATGAATTGGTTTCTCTTTGTCCTTTAAGTTCTTTTGGCCATTGATTGGAATCATGTCTTAATCCTAATGACTTGGTTTCTCTTTGTCCTTTAAGTTCTTTTGGCCATTGATTGGAATCATGTCTTAATCCTAATGAATTGGTTTCTCTTTGTCCTTTAAGTTCTTTTGGCCATTGATTGGAATCATGTCTTAATCCTAAATGAATTGGTTTCTCTTTGTCCTTTAAGTTCTTTTGGCCATTGATTGGAATCATGTCTTAATCCTAATGAATTGGTTTCTCTTTGTCCTTTAAGTTCTTTTGGCCATTGATTGGAATCATGTCTTAATCCTAAATGAATTGGTTTCTCTTTGTCCTTTAAGTTCTTTTGGCCATTGATTGGAATCATGTCTTAATCTAATGAATTGGTTTCTCTTTGTCCTTTAAGTTCTTTTGGCCATTGATTGGAATCATGTCTTAATCCTAATGAATTGGTTTCTCTTTGTCCTTTAAGTTCTTTTGGCCATTGATTGGAATCATGTCTTAATCCTTAATGAATTGGTTTCTCTTTGTCCTTTAAGTTCTTTTGGCCATTGATTGGAATCATGTCTTAATCCTAATGAATTGGTTTCTCTTTGTCCTTTAAGTTCTTTTGGCCATTGATTGGAATCATGTCTTAATCCTAATGAATTGGTTTCTCTTTGTCCTTTAAGTTCTTTTGGCCATTGATTGGAATCATGTCTTAATCCTAAATGAATTGGTTTCTCTTTGTCCTTTAAGTTCTTTTGGCCATTGATTGGAATCATGTCTTAATCCTAAATGAATTGGTTTCTCTTTGTCCTTTAAGTTCTTTTGGCCATTGATTGGAATCATGTCTTCTCTAATGTAATGACTTGGTTTCTCTTTGTCCTTTAAGTTCTTTTGGCCATTGATTGGAATCATGTCTTAATCCTAATGACTTGGTTTCTCTTTGTCCTTTAAGTTCTTTTGGCCATTGATTGGAATCATGTCTTAATCCTAAATGAATTGGTTTCTCTTTGTCCTTTAAGTTCTTTTGGCCATTGATTGGAATCATGTCTTAATCCTAATGATTGGTTTCTCTTTGTCCTTTAAGTTCTTTTGGCCATTGATTGGAATCATGTCTTAATCCTAATGAATTGGTTTCTCTTTGTCCTTTAAGTTCTTTTGGCCATTGATTGGAATCATGTCTTAATCCTAAATGAATTGGTTTCTCTTTGTCCTTTAAGTTCTTTTGGCCATTGATTGGAATCATGTCTTAATCCGTAATGACTTGGTTTCTCTTTGTCCTTTAAGTTCTTTTGGCCATTGATTGGAATCATGTCTTAATCCTAATGAATTGGTTTCTCTTTGTCCTTTAAGTTCTTTTGGCCATTGATTGGAATCATGTCTTAATCCTAAATGAATTGGTTTCTCTTTGTCCTTTAAGTTCTTTTGGCCATTGATTGGAATCATGTCTTAATCCTAAATGAATTGGTTTCTCTTTGTCCTTTAAGTTCTTTTGGCCATTGATTGGAATCATGTCTTAATCCTAAATGAATTGGTTTCTCTTTGTCCTTTAAGTTCTTTTGGCCATTGATTGGAATCATGTCTTAATCCTAAATGACTTGGTTTCTCTTTGTCCTTTAAGTTCTTTTGGCCATTGATTGGAATCATGTCTTAATCCTAATGAATTGGTTTCTCTTTGTCCTTTAAGTTCTTTTGGCCATTGATTGGAATCATGTCTTAATCCTAAATGAATTGGTTTCTCTTTGTCCTTTAAGTTCTTTTGGCCATTGATTGGAATCATGTCTTAATCCTAATGAATTGGTTTCTCTTTGTCCTTTAAGTTCTTTTGGCCATTGATTGGAATCATGTCTTAATCCGTAAATGAATTGGTTTCTCTTTGTCCTTTAAGTTCTTTTGGCCATTGATTGGAATCATGTCTTAATCCTAATGAATTGGTTTCTCTTTGTCCTTTAAGTTCTTTTGGCCATTGATTGGAATCATGTCTTAATCCTAATGAATTGGTTTCTCTTTGTCCTTTAAGTTCTTTTGGCCATTGATTGGAATCATGTCTTAATCCTAATGAATTGGTTTCTCTTTGTCCTTTAAGTTCTTTTGGCCATTGATTGGAATCATGTCTTAATCCTAAATGAATTGGTTTCTCTTTGTCCTTTAAGTTCTTTTGGCCATTGATTGGAATCATGTCTTAATCCTAATGAATTGGTTTCTCTTTGTCCTTTAAGTTCTTTTGGCCATTGATTGGAATCATGTCTTAATCCTAATGAATTGGTTTCTCTTTGTCCTTTAAGTTCTTTTGGCCATTGATTGGAATCATGTCTTAATCCTAAATGAATTGGTTTCTCTTTGTCCTTTAAGTTCTTTTGGCCATTGATTGGAATCATGTCTTAATCCTAAATGAATTGGTTTCTCTTTGTCCTTTAAGTTCTTTTGGCCATTGATTGGAATCATGTCTTAATCCTAATGAATTGGTTTCTCTTTGTCCTTTAAGTTCTTTTGGCCATTGATTGGAATCATGTCTTAATCCTAAATGAATTGGTTTCGCTTTGTCCTTTAAGTTCTTTTGGCCATTGATTGGAATCATGTCTTAATCCTAATGACTTGGTTTCTCTTTGTCCTTTAAGTTCTTTTGGCCATTGATTGGAATCATGTCTTAATCCTAATGAATTGGTTTCTCTTTGTCCTTTAAGTTCTTTTGGCCATTGATTGGAATCATGTCTTAATCCTAATGACTTGGTTTCTCTTTGTCCTTTAAGTTCTTTTGGCCATTGATTGGAATCATGTCTTAATCCTAATGAATTGGTTTCTCTTTGTCCTTTAAGTTCTTTTGGCCATTGATTGGAATCATGTCTTAATCCTAATGAATTGGTTTCTCTTTGTCCTTTAAGTTCTTTTGGCCATTGATTGGAATCATGTCTTAATCCTTAATGAATTGGTTTCGCTTTGTCCTTTCAGTTCTTTCGGCTATTGATTGGAATCATGTCTTAATCCGTAATGACTTGGTTTCTCTTTGTCCTCTAAGTTCTTTTGGCTATTGATTGGAATCATGTCATAATCCATAATGACTTGGTTTCTCTTTGTCCTTTAAGTTCTTTTGGCCATTGATTGGAAACATGTCTTAATCCTAAATGAATTGGTTTCTCTTTGTCCTTTAAGTTCTTTTGGCCATTGATTGGAATCATGTCTTAATCCTAATGAATTGGTTTCTCTTTGTCCTTTAAGTTCTTTTGGCCATTGATTGGAATCATGTCTTAATCCTAATGAATTGGTTTCTCTTTGTCCTTTAAGTTCTTTTGGCCATTCATTGGAAACATGTCTTAATCCTAAATGAATTGGTTTCTCTTTGTCCTTTAAGTTCTTTTGGCCATTGGATGGAATCATGTCTTAATCCTAAATGAATTGGTTTCTCTTTGTCCTTTAAGTTCTTTTGGCCATTGATTGGAATCGTGTCTTAATCCTAAATGAATTGGTTTCTCTTTGTCCATTAAGTTCTTTTGGCCCTTGATTGGAATCATGTCTTAATCCTAATGAATTGGTTTCTCTTTGTCCTTTAAGTTCTTTTGGCCATTGATTGGAAACATGTCTTAATCCTAAATGAATTGGTTTCTCTTTGTCCTTTAAGTTCTTTTGGCCATTGATTGGAACCATGTCTTAATCCGTAATGACTTGGTTTCTCTTTGCCCTTTCAGTTCTTTTGACCATTGATTGGAATCATGTCATAATCCGTAATGACTTGGTTTCTCTTTGTCCTTTAAGTTCTTTTGGCCCTTGATTGGAATCATGTCTTAATCTTAAATCAACTGGTTTCTCTTTGTCCTTTAAGTTCTTTTGGCCATTCATTGGAAACATGTCTTAATCCTAAATCAATTGGTTTCTCTTTGTCCTTTAAGTTCTTTTGGCCATTGATTGGAAACATGTCTTAATCCTCAAGGAATTGGTTTCTCTTTGTCCTTTAAGTTCTTTTGGCCATTGATTGGAATCATGTCTTAATCCTAAATGAATTGGTTTCTCTTTGTCCTTTAACTTCTTTTGGGCATTGATTGGAACCATGTCTTAATCCGTAATGAATTGGTTTTGCTTTGTCCTTTAAGTTCTTTTGGCCATTGATTGGAATCATGTCTTAATCCGTATGAATTGGTTTCTCTTTGTCCTTTAAGTTCTTTTGGCCATTGATTGGAATCATGTCTGAATCCTTAATCAATTGGTTTCGCTTTGTCCTTTAAGTTCTTTTGGCCATTGATTACAATCATGTCTTAATCCTAAACGAAGTGGTTTCTCTTTGTCCACTAAGTTCTTTTGGCCCTTGATTGGAATCATGTCTTAATGCGTAATGACTTGGTTTCTCTTTGTCCTTTAATTTCTTTTGGCCATTGATTGGAATCATGTCTTAATCCTAATGAATTGGTTTCTCTCTGTCCTTTAAGTTCTTTTGGCCATTGATTGGAATCATGTCTTAACCCTAAATGAATTGGTTACTCTTTGTCCTTTAAGTTCTTTTGGCCATTGATTGGAATCATGTCTTAATCCGTAAATGGTTTCTCTTTGTCCTTTAATTGGTTTCTCTTTGTCCTTTAAGTTCTTTTGGCCATTGATTGGAATCATGTCTTAATCCTAAATGAATTGGTTTCTCTTTGTCCATTAAGTTCTTTTGGCCATTGATTGGAATCATGTCTTAATCCTAATGAATTGGTTTCTCTTTGTCCTTTAAGTTCTTTTGGCCATTGATTGGAATCATGTCTTAATCCTAAATGAATTGGTTTCTCTTTGTCCTTTAAGTTCTTTTGGCCATTGATTGGAATCATGTCTTAATCCTAAATGAATTGGTTTCTCTTTGTCCTTTAAGTTCTTTTGGCCATTGATTGGAATCATGTCTTAATCCTAATGAATTGGTTTCTCTTTGTCCTTTAAGTTCTTTTGGCCATTGATTGGAATCATGTCTTAATCCTAATGAATTGGTTTCTCTTTGTCCTTTAAGTTCTTTTGGCCATTGATTGGAATCATGTCTTAATCCTAAATGAATTGGTTTCTCTTTGTCCTTTAAGTTCTTTTGGCCATTGATTGGAATCATGTCTTAATCCTAAATGAATTGGTTTCTCTTTGTCCTTTAAGTTCTTTTGGCCATTGATTGGAATCATGTCTTAATCCTAATGAATTGGTTTCTCTTTGTCCTTTAAGTTCTTTTGGCCATTGATTGGAATCATGTCTTAATCCTAAATGAATTGGTTTCTCTTTGTCCTTTAAGTTCTTTTGGCCATTGATTGGAATCATGTCTTAATCCTAATGAATTGGTTTCTCTTTGTCCTTTAAGTTCTTTTGGCCATTGATTGGAATCATGTCTTAATCCTAATGAATTGGTTTCTCTTTGTCCTTTAAGTTCTTTTGGCCATTGATTGGAATCATGTCTTAATCCTAATGAATTGGTTTCTCTTTGTCCTTTAAGTTCTTTTGGCCATTGATTGGAATCATGTCTTAATCCTAAATGAATTGGTTTCTCTTTGTCCTTTAAGTTCTTTTGGCCATTGATTGGAATCATGTCTTAATCCTAATGAATTGGTTTCTCTTTGTCCTTTAAGTTCTTTTGGCCATTGATTGGAATCATGTCTTAATTCTAAATGAATTGGTTTCTCTTTGTCCTTTAAGTTCTTTTGGCCATTGATTGGAAACATGTCTTAATCCTAAATGAATAGGTTTCTTTTTGTCCTTTAAGTTCTTTTGGCCATTGATTGGAATCATGTCATAATCCTAATGAATTGGTTTCTCTTTGTCCTTTAAGTTCTTTTAAGTTCTTTTGGCCATTGATTGGAATCATGTCTTAATCCTAAATGAATTGGTTTCTCTTTGTCCTTTAGGTTCTTTTGGCCATTGATTGGAATCATGTCTTAATCCGTAATGACTTGGTTTCTCTTTATCCTTTATGTTCTTTTGGCCATTGATTGGAATCATGTCTTAATCCTAATGAATTGGTTTCTCTTTGTCCTTTAAGTTCTTTTGGCCATTGATTGGAATCATGTCTTAATCCTAAATGAATTGGTTTCTCTTTAATCTTTAAATTATTTTGGCCGTTGATTGGAAGCATGTCTTAATCATTATGACTTGGTTTGCCTTTGTCCTTCTAGTTCTTTTGGCGATTGATTGGAAACATGTCTTAATCCTAAAGCAATTGGTTTCTCTTTATCCTTTAAGTTCTTTTGGCCATTGATTGGAATCATGTCTTAATCCTAAATGAATTGGTTTCTCTTTGTCCTTCTAGTTCTTTTGGCGATTGATTGGAAACATGTCTTAATCCTAAAGCAATTGGTTTCTCTTTATCCTTTAAGTTTTTTTGGCCATTGATTGGAATCATGTCTTAATCCTTAATGAATTGGTTTCGCTTTGTCCTTTTAGTTCTTTTGGCCATTGATTGGAATCATGTTTTAATCCGTAATGACTTGGCTTCTCTTTGTCCTTTAATTTCTTTTGGCCATTGATCGGAATCATGTCATAATCCGTAATGACTTGGTTTCTTTTTGTCCTTTAAGTTCATTTGGCCAGTGATTGGAATCATGTCTTAATCCTAAATGAATTGGTTTCTCTTTGTCCTTTAAGTTCTTTTGGCCATTGATTGGAATCATGTCTTAATCGGAAATGACTTGGTTCCTCTTTGTCCTTTAAGTTCTTTTGGCCATTGATTGGAATCATGTGATAATCCTAAATGTATTGGTTTCTCATTCTCCTTTAACTTCTTTTGGACATTGATTGGAATCATGTCTTAATCCTAATGAATTGGTTTCTCTTTGTCCTTTAAGTTCTTTTGGCCATTGATTGGAATCATGTCTTAATCCTAATGAATTGGTTTCTCTTTGTCCTTTAAGTTCTTTTGGCCATTGATTGGAATCATGTCTTAATCCTAATGAATTGGTTTTTCTTTGTCCTTTAAGTTCTTTTTGATATTGATTGGAATCATGTCTTAATCCTAAATCAATTGGGTTTTCTTTGTCCTTTAAGTTCTTTTGGCCATTGATTGGAATCATATCTTAATCCTAAATGAATTGGATTCTCTTTGTCCTTTAAGTTCTTTTGGCCATTGATTGGAATCATGTCTTAATCCTAATGAATTGGTTTCTCTTTGTCCTTTAAGTTCTTTTGGCCATTGATTGGAATCATGTCTTAATCCTAATGAATTGGTTTCTCTTTGTCCTTTAAGTTCTTTTGGCCATTGATTGGAATCATGTCTTAATCCTAAATGAATTGGTTTCTCTTTGTCCTTTAAGTTCTTTTGGCCATTGATTGGAATCATGTCTTAATCCTAATGAATTGGTTTCTCTTTGTCCTTTAAGTTCTTTTGGCCATTGATTGGAATCATGTCTTAATCCTAAATGAATTGGTTTCTCTTTGTCCTTTAAGTTCTTTTGGCCATTGATTGGAATCATGTCTTAATCCTAAATGAATTGGTTTCTCTTTGTCCTTTAAGTTCTTTTGGCCATTGATTGGAATCATGTCTTAATCCTAATGAATTGGTTTCTCTTTGTCCTTTAAGTTCTTTTGGCCATTGATTGGAATCATGTCTTAATCCTAATGAATTGGTTTCTCTTTGTCCTTTAAGTTCTTTTGGCCATTGATTGGAATCATGTCTTAATCCTAAATGAATTGGTTTCTCTTTGTCCTTTAAGTTCTTTTGGCCATTGATTGGAATCATGTCTTAATCCTAATGAATTGGTTTCTCTTTGTCCTTTAAGTTCTTTTGGCCATTGATTGGAATCATGTCTTAATCCTAAATGAATTGGTTTCTCTTTGTCCTTTAAGTTCTTTTGGCCATTGATTGGAATCATGTCTTAATCCTAATGAATTGGTTTCTCTTTGTCCTTTAAGTTCTTTTGGCCATTGATTGGAATCATGTCTTAATCCTAAATGAATTGGTTTCTCTTTGTCCTTTAAGTTCTTTTGGCCATTGATTGGAATCATGTCTTAATCCTAATGAATTGGTTTCTCTTTGTCCTTTAAGTTCTTTTGGCCATTGATTGGAATCATGTCTTAATCCTAAATGAATTGGTTTCTCTTTGTCCTTTAAGTTCTTTTGGCCATTGATTGGAATCATGTCTTAATCCTAAATGAATTGGTTTCTCTTTGTCCTTTAAGTTCTTTTGGCCATTGATTTGGAATCATGTCTTAATCCTAATGAATTGGTTTCTCTTTGTCCTTTAAGTTCTTTTGGCCATTGATTGGAATCATGTCTTAATCCTAAATGAATTGGTTTCTCTTTGTCCTTTAAGTTCTTTTGGCCATTGATTGGAATCATGTCTTAATCCTAATGAATTGGTTTCTCTTTGTCCTTTAAGTTCTTTTGGCCATTGATTGGAATCATGTCTTAATCCTAAATGAATTGGTTTCTCTTTGTCCTTTAAGTTCTTTTGGCCATTGATTGGAATCATGTCTTAATCCTAATGAATTGGTTTCTCTTTGTCCTTTAAGTTCTTTTGGCCATTGATTGGAATCATGTCTTAATCCTAATGAATTGGTTTCTCTTTGTCCTTTAAGTTCTTTTGGCCATTGATTGGAATCATGTCTTAATCCTAAATGAATTGGTTTCTCTTTGTCCTTTAAGTTCTTTTGGCCATTGATTGGAATCATGTCTTAATCCTAATGAATTGGTTTATCTTTGTCCTTTAAGTTCTTTTGGCCATTGATTGGAAACATGTCTTAATCCTAAATGAATTGGTTTCTCTTTGTCCTTTAAGTTCTTTTGGCGATTGATTGCAACAATGTCTTAATCCTTAATGAATTGGTTTCTCTTTGTCCTTTAAGTTCTTTTGGCCATTGATTGGAATCATGTCTTAATCCGAATGAATTGGTTTCTCTTTGTCCTTTAAGTTCTTTTGGCCATTGATTGGAAACATGTCTTAATCTTAAATGAATTGGTTTCTCTTTGTCCTTTAAGTTCTTTTGGCCATTGATTGGAACCATGTCAGAATTCTAAATGAATTGGTTTCTCTTTGTCCTTTAAGTTCTTTTGGCCATTGATTGGAATCATGTCTTAATCCGTAATGACTTGGTTTCTCTTTGTCCTTTAAGTTCTTTTGGCCATTGATTGGAATCATGTCTTAATCCGTAATGATTTGGTTTCTCTTTGTCCTTTAAGTTCTTTTGGCGGTTGATTGGAACAATGTCTTAATCCTTAATGAATTGGTTTCGCTTTGTCCTTTAAGTTCTTTTGGCCACAGATTGGAAGCAAGTCTTAATCCTAATGAATTGGTTTCTCTTTGTCCTTTAAGTTCTTTTGGCCATTGATTGGAATCATGTCTTAATCCTAATGACTTGCTTTCTCTTTGTCCTTTAAGTTCTTTTGGCCATTGATTGGAAGCATGTCTTAATCCTAAATGAATTGGTTTCTCTTTGTCCTTTAATTTCTTTTGGCCATTGATTGGAATCATGTCTTAATCTTTAATGAATTCGTTTCCCTTTGTCCTTTAAGTTCTTTTCGCCATTGATTCGAATCATGTCTTAATCCTAATGAATTGGTTTCTCTTTGCCCTTTATGTTCTTTTGGCCATTGATTGGAAACATGTCTTAATTCTAAATGAACTGGTTTCTCTTTGTCCTTTAAGTTCTTTTGGGCATTGATTGGAACCATGTCTTAATCCTTAACGAATTGGTTTCGCTTTGTCCTTTAAGTTCTTTTGGCCATTGATTGGAATCATGTCATAATCCGTAATGACTTGGTTTCTCTTTGTCCTTTAAGTTCTTTTGGCCATTGATTGGAAGCATGTCTTAATCCTAAATGAATTGGTTTCTCTTTGTCCTTTTGGTTCTTTTGGCCATTGATTGGAATCATGTCTTAATCCGTAATGACTTGGTTTCTCTCTTTGTCCTTTAAGTTCTTTTGGCCATTGATTGGAATCATGTCTTAATCCTAAATGAATTGGTTTCTCTTTGTCCTTTAAGTTCTTTTGGCCATTGATTGGAATCATGTCTTAATCCTAAATGAATTGGTTTCTCTTTGTCCTTTAAGTTCTTTTGGCCATTGATTGGAATCATGTCTTAATCCTAAATGAATTGGTTTCTCTTTGTCCTTTAAGTTCTTTTGGCCATTGATTGGAATCATGTCTTAATCCTAAATGAATTGGTTTCTCTTTGTCCTTTAAGTTCTTTTGGCCATTGATTGGAATCATGTCTTAATCCTAATGAATTGGTTTCTCTTTGTCCTTTAAGTTCTTTTGGCCATTGATTGGAATCATGTCTTAATCCTAATGAATTGGTTTCTCTTTGTCCTTTAAGTTCTTTTGGCCATTGATTGGAATCATGTCTTAATCCTAAATGAATTGGTTTCTCTTTGTCCTTTAAGTTCTTTTTGGCCATTGATTGGAATCATAATCCTAAATGAATTGGTTTCTCTTTGTCCTTTAAGTTCTTTTGGCCATTGATTGGAATCATGTCTTAATCCTAAATGAATTGGTTTCTCTTTGTCCTTTAAGTTCTTTTGGCCATTGATTGGAATCATGTCTTAATCCTAATGAATTGGTTTCTCTTTGTCCTTTAAGTTCTTTTTGGCCATTGATTGGAATCATGTCTTAATCCTAAATGAATTGGTTTCTCTTTGTCCTTTAAGTTCTTTTGGCCATTGATTGGAATCATGTCTTAATCCTAAATGAATTGGTTTCTCTTTGTCCTTTAAGTTCTTTTGGCCATTGATTGGGAATCATGTCTTAATCCTAAATGAATTGGTTTCTCTTTGTCCTTTAAGTTCTTTTGGCCATTGATTGGAATCATGTCTTAATCCTAATGAATTGGTTTCTCTTTGTCCTTTAAGTTCTTTTGGGCCATTGATTGGAATCATGTCTCATAATCCTAAATGAATTGGTTTCTCTAATGAATTGGTTTCTCTTTGTCCTTTAAGTTCTTTTTGGCCATTGATTGGGAATCATGTCTTAATCCTAAATGAATTGGTTTTCTCTTTGTCCTTTAAGTTCTTTTGGCCATTGATTGGAATCAAGTCTTAATCCATTTTGAATTGGTTTCTCTTTGTCCTTTAAGTTCTTTTGGCCATTGATTGGAATCATGTCTTAATCCTAAATGAATTGGTTTCTCTTTGTCCTTTAAGTTCTTTTGGCGTTGGTTGGAATAATGTCTGACTCAGTAATGACTTGGTTTCTCTTTGTCCTTTGAAGTTCTTTTGGCCATTGATTGGAATCGTAATGTGTCAGTCCTAAATGACTTGGTTTCTCTTTGTAACCATACCAGTTCTTTTGGCCATTGATTGGGAATCACGTATTAGGAATTCTAAATGAATTGGTTATCTTTGTCCTTTAAGTTCTTTTGGACGTTGATTGGAATCATGTGTGAATCCGTAGCTGACTTAGTTTCTCTTTGCATCCTTTAAGTTCTTTGTGGCCATTAAGTTGGGTTCATCTCACTGATCTAAATAGATCAGTTTCTCTTTATCCATTAAGTTCTTTTGGGCATTGATTGAGACCATGTGCCAATTCTTAATTTATTGGTTTGTACAACCTTTGGATTTTGTTCATTGGAGTCAATATTCTTAATAATCAGCGACCTGGTTTCTCTTTGTCCTTTATGTTCTTTTGGCCGTTGATTGGAATCATGTCTTAATCGTAATGACTTGGTTTCTCTTTTTGTCCTTTAAGTTCTTTTGGCCATTGATTGGGTTGTATCATAATCTAAATAGATTGGTTTCTCTTTACAATCGCTTTAAGTTCTTTTGGCCATTGATTGGAATCATGTCTTGTGTAAATGACTTGGTTTCTCTTTGTCCTGCAAGTTCTTATTGGCCATTGATTGGAACCATGTCATAATTCTAAATGAATTGGTTTCTCTTTGTCCAATTAAGTTCTTTTGGCAGATTGATTGGAAATCATGTCTTAAATCATAATTGAATTGGTTTAACTTCCATCCTTTAGATTCTTCTGTATTAGTTGATTGGAATCATGTATCTTAATCAAGTAATGACTTGGTTTCTCTTTATCCTTTAAGTTATTTTTGGCCATTGATTGAAATCATATTGTCAGTAATCCTACTTGAACTGGTTTCACTTTGTCCTTTGTGTTCTTTTGCAGCGATTAGTTGGAGATGTGTGTTAATCGTAAATGACGTTTCTCTTTGTCATTTAAGTTCTTTTGGCCATTGAGTTGGATGTATGTGTCCATCCTAAATAGCTTGGTTTCTCTTATTATATTTAAGTTCTTTTGGCCATTGATTGGAACCATGTAATAAAATTCCTAAATGAATTGGTTTCTCTTTGTCCTTTTAGTTCTTTTAGTAGTTGATTGAGATCATGTCTTAATCCATTAATGACTTGGTTTCTCTCTTTGTCCTTCTGACCTTCTTTTGTTGCCATTAGTTGGAGATCATGTCATAATCCATAATAACTTGGTTTCTCTAGGTAGGCTTTAAGTTCTTTTGGCCATTGATTTGACCATGTCTTAATCCTTAATGAATTGGTTTAGCTTTGTCCTTTAAGTTCTTTTGGTCGTTGATTGGAATCATATATTAATAGTAAATGGCTTGGTTTCTCTTTGTCATTCAAGTTATTTTTGGCGTAGTTAGGAATCATATCAGGAATTCCTAAATGAATTGGTTTCTCTTTGTCCTTTTTAAGTTCTTTTTGGCGTGATTTGAATCATGTCTTCATCCGTAATAGCTTGGTTTCTCTTACGTGCTTTAAGTTCTTTTGGCCATTAGTTTGAATCAATATTAATCCTTGACGAATTGGTTTTAGCTTTGTCATTTGGATTCTTTTGTTCGTTGATTGGAATCATGTCATAATCGTGACCAAACTTAGTTTCTCTTTGTCCTTTAAAAGTTCTTTTGGCGATTGATTAAATCATGTGTTGTCAGTAATGACTTGGTTTCTCTTTGTCCTTTAACATCTTGTGCACAGTGGTTGGAATCAATAATAATCGTGACAGCTTGGTTCTTTATTATTGATTCTTTGACTAGTGATTGGAACCATGTGGAATTTCTAAATGAATTGGTTTCTCTTTTTATTCAGCTAAGTTCTTTTGGCCGTTAGTTGGAAATCATGTCTTAGTATTAAATGACTTGGATTTCTCTTTGTCATTTAAGTTCTTTTTGGCGTGATTGGAATCATGTCTTAATCAGTAATGACTTGGTTTCTCTTTGTCCTTTGGTTATCTTTTAGCCATTAGTTTGGAGCTATGTAAATTCTAAATGAATTGGTTTCTCTTTGTCCTTTAAGTTCTTTTGGCGTTGATTGGAATCATGTCTTAATCCATAAAGTAGCAGCTGGTTTCTCTTTGTCCTTTAAGTTCTTTTAGTGATTGATTGGATTCCATGTCTTAATTCTAAATGAATTGGTTTCTCTTTGTCCTTTAAGTTCTTTTGGCGTTGATTGGAATCATGTCTTGTCCGTAATGACTTGGTTTCTCTTTGTCCTTTAGGATTCTTTTGGCCATTAATTGGAACCATGTCCAAAATTCTAAATATGAGTTGGTTTCTCTTTGTCCTTTAGAATTTCTTTTGGCCGTTTAGTTGGGAATCATGTCTTCATCAGAACGAATAGGTTTTCTCTTTGTCCTTTAAGTTCTTTTGGGCGTGGATTGAGACATCATGTCATAATTAATTCTAAAATGAATTAGTTTCTCTTTGTGTCCATTAAGTTCTTTTGGGCCATTGATTGGAACCATGTCTTGATACCTCAATGCAATTGGTTTAGCTTTTTGTCCTTTACTAGTTCTTTTTGATAGTTGATTGGAGTCATGTGTTAATCATTATTGATTTGGATTCTCTTTGTCCTTTTAAGT
Source organism: Pterocarpus santalinus (assembly GCA_031439595.1). NCBI lineage: Eukaryota > Viridiplantae > Streptophyta > Magnoliopsida > Fabales > Fabaceae > Pterocarpus > Pterocarpus santalinus. The sequence continues at coordinate 17,672 of JAVHNO010000038.1, read as the reverse complement.
TCTTTTTGTGCGTGGATTGGAACCATGTCAGAATTCTAGAAATGAATTTGGTTTCTCTTTGTTATTCAGTTCTTTAGGCCGTTGATTGGAGATCATGTCTTAATCCTAAATGACTTGGTTTCATTTGTGCTTCAAGTTCTTTTAGTAGTTAGTTGGAATCATGTCTTAATCATTGTGACTTGGGTTTCTCTTTGTGCTTTAAGTTCTTTTTGGCCATTAGTTGGGAATCATGTCTTAATTTCAAATGAATTGGTTTCTCTTTGTCTATTTAGTTCTTTTTAATTAGTTGGAATCTATGTTGTCAGTAAATGACTTGGTTTCTCTTTGTCCTTTAAGTTCTTTTGTGACATTGATTGGAACCATGTCATAATTCTAATGAATTAGTTTCTATTTGTCAACTCAAGATTCTTTTGGCCATTGATTGGAATCATGTCTTAATCAGCTCTTAATGGCTTGGTTTCTCTTTGTCCCTTTAAGCTCTTTTAGCGATTGATTGGAATCCATGTCATAATCCATAATAACTTGGTTTCTCTTTGGTCTTTAAGTTCTTTTGTAGTGATTGAAACATAATGTGATCTCGTAATAGATTGGTTTGGCTTTAAACTTTAAGTTCTTTTGATGGTTGATTGGAATCGTAATCTTTGCAATCAGTAATGACTTAGTTTCTCTTTATTACTTTAAGTTCTTTTGTGGTTGATTGAAATCATATGTTTAATCAGCTATTCTTGGTTTCTCTTTGTCACTTTAACATCTTTTGGCCATTGGTAGTTGGAATCATGTCATGATACTTCGTGACTTGGTTTCTCTTTGTCCTTTTAAGTTCTTTTGGCCATTAATTGTAGACCTATATTAAATTTAGTGAATTGATTTCTCTTTGTCCTTTAAGTTCTTTTGGCATGATTGATTGGAATCATGTATTAATATCCATAATGACTTGGTTATCTTTGTCATTTAAGTTCTTTTTGGCCATTGATTTGGAATCATGTCTTAATCCTAATTGGCAGCTTGGTTTCTCTTTGTCCTTTAAGTTCTTTGTGGCCATTGATTGGAATCATATCTTCAAGAATTCTAAATGAATTGGTTTCTCTTTGTCCTTTAAGTTCTTTTGGCGTTGATTGGAATCATGTGTTAATCCATCACATGAATTGACAGTTTCTCTTTATCCTTGGCGAAGATTCTTTTAGCCAGTGGTTGGAATCATGTGCTTAATCCTAAATAGATTTGGATTCTCTTTGTCCAGCACAAGTTCTTTTAGTAGTTGATTGGAATCATGTCTTAATCAGTAATGACTTGGTTTCTCTTTGTCGCTTTAAGTTCTTTTGTGCGTAAATTGGAACCATGTGAAATTCTAATGAATTGGTTTCTCTCTTTGTCCTTTTAAGTTCTTTTTGGCCGTTGATTGGAATCATATATTCATCGTAATGACTTGGTTTCTCTTTGTCCTTTAAGTTCTTTGGGCCATTGATTGGAACCATGTCATAATTCTAAATGAATTGATTTCTCTTTTCATCCCAGATCAGTTCTTTTGGGCATTAGTTGGAATCATATCTGCCTCAATAGATTGGTTTAAACTTTGTCCTTTGGATCTTTTTGGTAGTTGATTCTGAATCATGTCTTGTCGTAATAGCTTGAACATCTTTGTCCTTTAAGTTCTTTTGGCGTGATTGGAACCATATCGAGAATTCCTAATCAATTGGTTTCTGTCTTTGACCTTCCAGTTCATCTTTAATGAATTGATTGAATATAATACCAAATCGTAATGACACGTTTCTCTTTGTGCTTTAAGTTCAGTTAGCCATTGATTAGAATCATGTCTTAATCGTAATGACTTGGATTTCTCTTTTGTCATGCTAGTTCTTTTGGCTTCATTGATTTGAATCATATCTTAAGTCCCTAAATAATTGGTTTCTCTTTGTCCTTTAAGTTTCTTTTGTGGTGAGTTGGAATCATGTCTTAATCACTAAATGACTTGGTTTCTCTTTGTCGCTTTAAGGTCTTTTGGCCAGTGGTCGGAACCATGTGTTAATTCTAAATGAGTTATGGTTTCTCTTTGTCCATTAAGTTCTTTTTGACATTGATTGGAACCATGTCTTAATTCTTAATTAATTGGTTTAAAGCGCCATGTCGCTGGTTCTTTTTGCCAGTGTTCATTGGAATCTAATGTCTTAATACTAACCGGCCTGGTTTCTCTTTGTCATTCTATTTATGTTCTTTTGGCGTTGATTGGAATCATGTGTGGCTCCGTAAATGACTTGGTTTCTCTTTGTCTTCTTAAGTTCTTTTTGGCCATTGATTGGAACCATGTCATAATTACCTAAATGAGTTGGTTTCTCTTTATCATTTAGGATTCTTTTTAGTAGTTGTTGATTGGAATGATATGCTAATCAGTAAATGACTTGGTTTCTCTCTTTTTGCCCTTGTATTTAAGTTCTTTTGGCCATTGATTGGGCATCATATCTGTAATCGATGAATTAATTTCTCTTTTGTCCATTACTTAGTTCTTTTGGGCGATGATTGGAATCATGTCTTAATCGTAATTAATTGGTTTAACTTTGTCCTTTGAGTTCTTTTGTGCCATTGATTGGAATGTAATACATCAATGTGACTTGGTTCTCTTTGTCCTTTAGTTCTTGGCCATTGATTGGAAAGCATGTCTTAATCCGTAATGACTTGGTTTCTCTTTGTCTATTCTGGATTCTTTTGGCCAGTTGATTGAAATCATGTATTGTCAGTAATGAACTTGGTTTCTCTTTGTCCTTCTAACATCTTTTTGCCATTGATTGGAATCGTAATGTCTTAATCCGTAATGACTTGGTTTCCTCTTTGTCCTTCAAGTTCTTTTGGCTGATGTGATTGGAACCATATTCGAAATTTCTAAATGAATTGGATTCTCTTTGTCCTTTAAGTTCTTTTGGCGTGATTGGAATCATGTCTTAATCATCAATAAACGTTTCTCTATATATTTAAGTTCTTTTAGCCATTGATTGGAATCATGTCTTAATCGTGTAATGAATTGGTTTCTCTTGTGTCTATTTAGTTCTTTTGGCCATTGATTGGAACTATCCAAAATTCTAAATGAATTGAAACTACTCTTTGTCCTTTAAGTTCTTTTATTAGTTGATTGGAATCATGTCTTAATCCATATCAAGTAACAGTTTCTCTTTGTCCTTTAAGTTCTTTTGGCCGTACAGTTGGAACCATGTCTTAATTCTAAATAAATTAGTTTCTCTTTGTCCTTTTAAGTTCTTTTTGACATTGATTAGTTGAATCATGTCTTAATCCGTAAACTGACTTGCTTTCTCTTTGTCCTTTAAGTTCTTTTGGCCCATTAATTGGAGCTATCATGAGATAATCCTAAATGAGTTGGTTTCTCTTTCATCTGGCTAAGGTTATCTTTGGCCGTTGATTGGAATCGTATCTTTGTCCTAAGTGAATGGCTGGTTTCTGTTTATCATTTAGATTCTTTGGGCCATTGATTTGGAACCATGTCATAATCTAAATGAATTGGATCTGCTTTGTCCTTTAAGTTCTTTTGGAAGGTGATTGGGAACCATGTCTTAATCCTCAATGAATTGGTTTTACTCTTTGTCCTTTAAAGTTCTTTTGGCGTTGATTGGAATCATGTCTTAATCCGTAATGACTTGGTTTCTCTTTGTCCTTTAAGTTCTTTTTGGCCATTAGTTGGAGGCAATAGCCGAAAATCCTAAATGAATTGGTTCTATGTTTGACCTTTAAGTTCTTTTAGTAGTTGATTGGAATCATGTGTTAATGTAATAAACAGGTTTCTCTTTGTGGCTTTAGACTCTTTTGGCCATTGGGTTCTGAATCATGTCTTAATATTGTCAGTAATGACTTGGTTTCTCTTTGTCCTTTAAGTTCTTTTGGCCATTGATTGGAATCTTAATGTCGAGAATTCTAAATGAATTGGTTCTCTTCTTTGTCCTTTAAGTTCTTTTTAGTAGTTGATTGGAATAATATCTTGTCAGTAATGAACAGGTTTCTCTTTTGTCCTTTTAGTTATTTTGGACATTGATTAGAATGTGTCACATAATTATAAATGAATTGGTTTTCTCATTGTCTTCTGGATTCTTTTGTGGCCATTGATTGGAATCAACATTGTCTTAAGCCCTAAATGAAGCGGTTTTATAACAATCGCTAAGCTCTTTGGCCCAGTAGTTTGGAATCATATCATAATCCATAATGAACCTTGGTTTCTCTTCGTGCTTTAAGTTCTTTTGGCCCATTGATTGAAATCATGTCTTAATCCTTAATGAATTGGTTTACGCTTTGTCCTTTAAGTTCTTTTGGCCATTGATTGGAATCATGTCTTAATCCTGTCAATGGCTTAAAGTTTCTCTTTAGCCTTCAAGTTCTTGTAGCCATTCAGTTTAAGTATGTCTTAATCCGTGGCGACTTGGTTTCTCTTTGTCGCTTTTAACATCTTTTGGCCATTGATTGGAATCATGTGTTAATCGTAAATGACTTGGTTTCTCTTTGACCTTTAAGTTCTTTTGGCCATTGATTGGGAACACTCATGTCTTAATTCTAATGAATTGGTTTCTCTTTGTCCTTTAAGTTCTTTTGGCCGTTGATTGGAATAAATATGTGTGTAATGACTTGGTTCCTCTTTGTCCTTTAAGTTCTTTTTGGCCATTGATTGGAATCAATGTCTTAATCCTATCAATGAACAGGTTTCTCTTTGTCCTTCTAAGTTCTTTTGGCCATTATTGATTGGAATCATATCTTAATTCTAAATGAATTAGTTTCTCTTTGTCGCTTTAAGTTCTTTTGTGGCCATTGATTGGAATCATGTCTTCCAATCCATCCGTAATGACTTGGATCTCTCTTTGTGCTTTGGGTTCTCTTTGGCCCATTAGTTGGAACCATGTAATAAATTCTAAAATGAATTAGTTTCTCTTTGTGTCCTTTAAAATGATTCTTTTAGTAGTTGATTGGAAGATCATAATATTGTCAGTAATGTTTGGTTTCTCTTTGTCCCATTTAAGTTCTTTTTGGCGTCATTGATTGGAACCATCGTCTTAATTCTAAATGGGTTGGTTTCTCTTTGTCCTTTAGGATTTCTTTTGTACGTTAGTTGGAATCATGTGCTTAATCCGTGTGACTTTGGTTTCCTCCTTTGTCCCTTTAAGTTCTTTTTAAGGCCATTGATTGGGCAATCATGTCATAGTCCTAAATGAAATTGGTTTCTCTTTTGTCCATTAAGTTCTTTTGGGCCATTGATTGGGAACCATGTCTTTAATCCTCAATGAATTGGTTTCTCCTTTTGTCCTTTAAGTTCTTTTTGGCCGTTGATTGGAATCATGTCTTAATCAGTAATGAAACTTGGTTTCTCTTTTGTATCGCTTTAAGTTCTTTTGGCGGTGTGATTGGAGCAATGTCTTAGTCCTAAATGAATTGGTTTCTCTTTGACCTTTAAGATCTTTTAGTAGTTGATTGGAAATCATGTCTTAATGTGACTTGTGGTTCTCTTTGGCCTTTAAGTTCTTTTGGCCGTTGATTGGAATCATGTCTTAATCCGTAATGACTTGGTTTCTCTTTGTCCTTTAAGTTCTTGCGGCGTCATTGATTGGAACCATGTCTTCAAATTCAAATGAATCAGTTTCTCTTATCCTTTCAAGTTCTTTTGGCCGTAAAATGGAATCATGTCTTAATCCCTAATGACTTGGTTTCTCTTTTGTCCCTTTGGGGTCTTTTGGCGTGATTGGAACGATGTCATAATTCTAAATGAATTGGATTCTCTTTGTCCATTAAAGTTCTTTTTTGAGCATTGATTGGAACCATGTCTTAATTCTTAATTTATTGGTTTAGCTTTGTCCTTTAAGTTCAACAGGCCGTTCATTCGGAATCATGTCTTAATCCATAGCGCTGGTTTCTCTTTGTCCTTTATATTTCTTTTTGGCCGTTGATTGGAATCATGCATCTTAATCCGTAATGACTTGGTTTCTCTTTGTCCTTTTAAAGTTCTTTTGGCCATTGATTGGAACCATATATTATTCCTAAATGAATTGGTTTCTCTTTGTCCTTTAAGTTCTTTTGACCGTTGATTGGAATCATGTCTTAATCACATGGCAGCTTGGTTTCTCTTTTGTCCTTTAGTTTCTTTTAAGCTATCGTTCAGACTGCATCTCATTAATTCTCCAATGAATTCGTTTCCCTCATGCACCTTAAAATCAGTTTCTTTTGGAAGCATTGATTAAGACCATGTGCCCAATCGTAATTAATGATGATTCATTTGTCCTTTAAGTTCTTTTTGGCGTTGATTGGAATCATATCTGTCAATCCTAAATGACTTGGTTTCTCTTTGTCCTTTAAGGTCTTTTGGATGGCTAGTGATTGGAAGCATATCTTGTCAGTAATGACTTGGTTTTCTCTTTGTCCTTTAAGTTCTTTTTGGCGGGTTGATTGGAATCATGTCTTAATGTAATGACTTGGTTTCTCTTTGTCCTTTAAACGATTCTTTAGGCCGTTAGTTGGAATCATATCTTAAATCATATTTGACTTAGTTTCTCTTTGTCCTTTAAGTTCTTTTGGCCATTGGTTAGATTCATATAGAATCCTAAATGAATTAGTTTCTCTTTGTCCTTTAAGTTCTTTTGGCCCTTGATTTGAATCACGTCTTAATCCGTAATGACTTGCTTTCACTTTGTCCTTTAAGTTCTTTTGGCGATTGATTGGAACAATGTCTTAATCCTTAATGAATTGGTTTCTCTTTGTCCTTGAAGTTCTTTTGGCCATTGATTGGAATCATCTCTTAATCCTAAATGAATTGGTTTCTCTTCGTCCAATAAGTTCTTTTGGCCCTTGATTGGAATCATGTCTTAATCCGTAATGACTTGGTTTCTCTATGTCCTTTAAGTTCTTTTGGCCATTGATTGGAATCATGTCTTAATCCTAAATGAATTAGTTTCTCTTTGTCCTTTAAGTTCTTTTGGCCATTGATTGGAATCATGTCTTAATCCGTAATGAATTGGTTTCTCTTTGTCCTTTAAGTTCTTATGGCCATTGATTGCAATCATGTCATAATCCGTAATGACTTGGTTTCTCTTTGTCCTTTAAGTTCTTTTGGCCATTGATTGGAATCATGTCTTAATCCTAATGAATTGGTTTCTCTTTGTCCTTTAAGTTCTTTTGGCCATTGATTGGAAGCATGTTTTAATCCTAAATGAATTGGTTTCTCTTTGTCCTTTAAGTTCTTTTGGCCATTGATTGGAATCATGTCTTAATCCTAATGAATTGGTTTCTCTTTGTCCTTTAAGTTCTTTTGGCCATTGATTGGAATCATGTCTTAATCCTAAATGAATTGGTTTCTCTTTGTCCTTTAAGTTCTTTTGGCCATTGATTGGAATCATGTCTTAATCCTAAATGAATTGGTTTCTCTTTGTCCTTTAAGTTCTTTTGGCCATTGATTGGAATCATGTCTTAATCCTAAATGAATTGGTTTCTCTTTGTCCTTTAAGTTCTTTTGGCCATTGATTGGAATCATGTCTTAATCCTAACTTGGTTTGAATTGGTTTCTCTTTGTTTGTCCTTTAAGTTCTTTTGGCCATTGATTGGAATCATGTCTTAATCCTAAATGAATTGGTTTCTCTTTGTCCTTTAAGTTCTTTTGGCCATTGATTGGAATCATGTCTTAATCCTAAATGAATTGGTTTCTCTTTGTCCTTTAAGTTCTTTTGGCCATTGATTGGAATCATGTCTTAATCCTAAATGAATTGGTTTCTCTTTGTCCTTTAAGTTCTTTTGGCCATTGATTGGAATCATGTCTTAATCCTAATGAATTGGTTTCTCTTTGTCCTTTAAGTTCTTTTGGCCATTGATTGGAATCATGTCTTAATCCTAATGAATTGGTTTCTCTTTGTCCTTTAAGTTCTTTTGGCCATTGATTGGAATCATGTCTTAATCCTAAATGAATTGGTTTCTCTTTGTCCTTTAAGTTCTTTTGGCCATTGATTGGAATCATGTCTTAATCCTAAATGAATTGGTTTCTCTTTGTCCTTGATGTTCTTTTGGGCATTGATTGGAATCATGTCTTAATCCTAATGAATTGGTTTCTCTTTGTCCTTTAAGTTCTTTTGGCCATTGATTGGAATCATGTCTTAATCCTAAATGAATTGGTTTCTCTTTGTCCTTTAAGTTCTTTTGGCCATTGATTGGAATCATGTCTTAATCCTAATGAATTGGTTTCTCTTTGTCCTTTAAGTTCTTTTGGCCATTGATTGGAATCATGTCTTAATCCTAAATGAATTGGTTTCTCTTTGTCCTTTAAGTTCTTTTGGCCATTGATTGGAATCATGTCTTAATCCTAAATGAATTGGTTTCTCTTTGTCCTTTAAGTTCTTTTGGCCATTGATTGGAATCATGTCTTAATCCTAATGAATTGGTTTCTCTTTGTCCTTTAAGTTCTTTTGGCCATTGATTGGAATCATGTCTTAATCCTAATGAATTGGTTTCTCTTTGTCCTTTAAGTTCTTTTGGCCATTGATTGGAATCATGTCTTAATCCTAATGAATTGGTTTCTCTTTGTCCTTTAAGTTCTTTTGGCCATTGATTGGAATCATGTCTTAATCCTAATGAATTGGTTTCTCTTTGTCCTTTAAGTTCTTTTGGCCATTGATTGGAATCATGTCTTAATCCTAATGAATTGGTTTCTCTTTGTCCTTTAAGTTCTTTTGGCCATTGATTGGAATCATGTCTTAATCCTAAATGAATTGGTTTCTCTTTGTCCTTTAAGTTCTTTTGGCCATTGATTGGAATCATGTCTTAATCCTAAATGAATTGGTTTCTCTTTGTCCTTTAAGTTCTTTTGGCCATTGATTGGAATCATGTCTTAATCCTAAATGAATTGGTTTCTCTTTGTCCTTTAAGTTCTTTTGGCCATTGATTGGAATCATGTCTTAATCCTAAATGAATTGGTTTCTCTTTGTCCTTTAAGTTCTTTTGGCCATTGATTGGAATCATGTCTTAATCCTAAATGAATTGGTTTCTCTTTGTCCTTTAAGTTCTTTTGGCCATTGATTGGAATCATGTCTTAATCCTAATGAATTGGTTTCTCTTTGTCCTTTAAGTTCTTTTGGCCATTGATTGGAATCATGTCTTAATCCTAAATGAATTGGTTTCTCTTTGTCCTTTAAGTTCTTTTGGCCATTGATTGGAATCATGTCTTAATCCTAAATGAATTGGTTTCTCTTTGTCCTTTAAGTTCTTTTGGCCATTGATTGGAATCATGTCTTAATTAATCCTAAATGAATTGGTTTCTCTTTGTCCTTTAAGTTCTTTTGGCCATTGATTGGAATCATGTCTTAATCCTAAATGAATTGGTTTCTCTTTGTCCTTTAAGTTCTTTTGGCCATTGATTGGAATCATGTCTTAATCCTAAATGAATTGGTTTCTCTTTGTCCTTTAAGTTCTTTTGGCCATTGATTGGAATCATGTCTTAATCCTAAATGAATTGGTTTCTCTTTGTCCTTTAAGTTCTTTTGGCCATTGATTGGAATCATGTCTTAATCCTAAATGAATTGGTTTCTCTTTGTCCTTTAAGTTCTTTTGGCCATTGATTGGAATCATGTCTTAATCCTAAATGAATTGGTTTCTCTTTGTCCTTTAAGTTCTTTTGGCCATTGATTGGAATCATGTCTTAATCCTAAATGAATTGGTTTCTCTTTGTCCTTTAAGTTCTTTTGGCCATTGATTGGAATCATGTCTTAATCCTAATGAATTGGTTTCTCTTTGTCCTTTAAGTTCTTTTGGCCATTGATTGGAATCATGTCTTAATCCTAATGAATTGGTTTCTCTTTGTCCTTTAAGTTCTTTTGGCCATTGATTGGAATCATGTCTTAATCCTAATGACTTGGTTTCTCTTTGTCCTTTAAGTTCTTTTGGCCATTGATTGGAATCATGTCTTAATCCTAAATGAATTGGTTTCTCTTTGTCCTTTAAGTTCTTTTGGCCATTGATTGGAATCATGTCTTAATCCTAAATGAATTGGTTTCTCTTTGTCCTTTAAGTTCTTTTGGCCATTGATTGGAATCATGTCTTAATCCTAAATGAATTGGTTTCTCTTTGTCCTTTAAGTTCTTTTGGCCATTGATTGGAATCATGTCTTAATCCTAATGTATTGGTTTCTCTTTGTCCTTTATGTTCTTTTGGCCATTGATTGGAATCATGTCTTAATCCTAAATGAATTGGTTTCTCTTTGTCCTTTAAGTTCTTTTGGCCATTGATTGGAATCATGTCTTAATCCTAATGAATTGGTTTCTCTTTGTCCTTTAAGTTCTTTTGGCCATTGATTGGAATCATGTCTTAATCCTAATGACTTGGTTTCTCTTTGTCCTTTAAGTTCTTTTGGCCACTGATTGGAATCATGTCTTAATCCTAAATGAATTGGTTTCTCTTTGTCCTTTAAGTTCTTTTGGCCCATGATTGGAATCATGTCTTAATCCTAATGAATTGGTTTCTCTTTGTCCTTTAAGTTCTTTTGGCCATTGATTGGAATCATGTCTTAATCCTAAATGAATTGGTTTCTCTTTGTCCTTTAAGTTCTTTTGGCCATTGATTGGAATCATGTCTTAATCCTAAATGAATTGGTTTCTCTTTGTCCTTTAAGTTCTTTTGGCCATTGATTGGAATCATGTCTTAATCCTAATGAATTGGTTTCTCTTTGTCCTTTAAGTTCTTTTGGCCATTGATTGGAATCATGTCTTAATCCTAAATGAATTGGTTTCTCTTTGTCCTTTAAGTTCTTTTGGCCATTGATTGGAATCATGTCTTAATCCTAATGAATTGGTTTCTCTTTGTCCTTTAAGTTCTTTTGGCCATTGATTGGAATCATGTCTTAATCCTAAATGAATTGGTTTCTCTTTGTCCTTTAAGTTCTTTTGGCCATTGATTGGAATCATGTCTTAATCCTAATGAATTGGTTTCTCTTTGTCCTTTAAGTTCTTTTGGCCATTGATTGGAATCATGTCTTAATCCTAATGAATTGGTTTCTCTTTGTCCTTTAAGTTCTTTTGGCCATTGATTGGAATCATGTCTTAATCCTAAATGAATTGGTTTCTCTTTGTCCTTTAAGTTCTTTTGGCCATTGATTGGAATCATGTCTTAATCCTAATGAATTGGTTTCTCTTTGTCCTTTAAGTTCTTTTGGCCATTGATTGGAATCATGTCTTAATCCTAAATGAATTGGTTTCTCTTTGTTGGTTTCTCTTTGTCCTTTAAGTTCTTTTGGCCATTGATTGGAATCATGTCTTAATCCTAAATGAATTGGTTTCTCTTTGTCCTTTAAGTTCTTTTGGCCATTGATTGGAATCATGTCTTAATCCTAATGAATTGGTTTCTCTTTGTCCTTTAAGTTCTTTTGGCCATTGATTGGAATCATGTCTTAATCCTAATGAATTGGTTTCTCTTTGTCCTTTAAGTTCTTTTGGCCATTGATTGGAATCATGTCTTAATCCTAAATGAATTGGTTTCTCTTTGTCCTTTAAGTTCTTTTGGCCATTGATTGGAATCATGTCTTAATCCTAAATGAATTGGTTTCTCTTTGTCCTTTAAGTTCTTTTGGCCATTGATTGGAATCATGTCTTAATCCTAATGAATTGGTTTCTCTTTGTCCTTTAAGTTCTTTTGGCCATTGATTGGAATCATGTCTTAATCCTAAATGAATTGGTTTCTCTTTGTCCTTTAAGTTCTTTTGGCCATTGATTGGAATCATGTCTTAATCCTAAATGAATTGGTTTCTCTTTGTCCTTTAAGTTCTTTTGGCCATTGATTGGAATCATGTCTTAATCCTAATGAATTGGTTTCTCTTTGTCCTTTAAGTTCTTTTGGCCATTGATTGGAATCATGTCTTAATCCTAATGAATTGGTTTCTCTTTGTCCTTTAAGTTCTTTTGGCCATTGATTGGAATCATGTCTTAATCCTAAATGAATTGGTTTCTCTTTGTCCTTTAAGTTCTTTTGGCCATTGATTGGAATCATGTCTTAATCCTAAATGAATTGGTTTCTCTTTGTCCTTTAAGTTCTTTTGGCCATTGATTGGAATCATGTCTTAATCCTAATGAATTGGTTTCTCTTTGTCCTTTAAGTTCTTTTGGCCATTGATTGGAATCATGTCTTAATCCTAAATGAATTGGTTTCTCTTTGTCCTTTAAGTTCTTTTGGCAATTGATTGGAATCATGTCTTAATCCGTAATGACTTGGTTTCCCTTTGTCCTTTAAGTTCTTTTGGCCATTGATTGGAATCATGTCTTAATCCTAAATGAATTGGTTTCTCTTTGTCCTTTAAGGTCTTTTGGCCATTGATTGGAATCATGTCTTAATCCTAAATGAATTGGTTTCTCTTTGTCCTTTAAGTTCTTTTGGCCATTAATTGGAATCATGTCTTAATCCTAAATGAATTGGTTTCTCTTTGTCCTTTATGTTCTTTTGGCCATTGATTGGAATCATGTCTTAATCCTAAATGAATTGGTTTCTCTTTGTCCTTTAAGTTCTTTTGGCCATTGATTGGAATCATGTCTTAATCCTAAATGAATTGGTTTCTCTTTGTCCTTTAAGTTCTTTTGGCCATTGATTGCAAACATGTCTTAATCCTAAATGAATTGGTTTCTCTTTGTCCTTTAAGTTCTTTTGGCCATTGATTGGAATCATGTCTTAATCCGTGATGACTTGGTTTCTCTTTGTCCTTTAAGTTCTTTTGGCCATTGATTGGAAACATGTCTTAATCCTAAATGAATTGGTTTCTCTTTTTGTCCTTTAAGTTCTTTTGGCCATTGATTGGAAACGTGTCTTAATCCTAAATGAATTGGTTTCTCTTTGTCCTTTAAGTTCTTTTGGCCATTGATTGGAATCATGTCTTAATCCTTATGCAATTGGTTTCTCTTTATTCTTTAAGTTCTTTTGGGCATTGATTGGGAATCATGTCTTAATAATCCTAATGAATTGGTTTCGCTTTGTCCTTTAAGTTCTATTGGCCATTGATTGGAACCAAGTTTTAATCTTTAATGACTTGGTTTCTCTTTGTCCTTTAAGTTCTTTTGTCCATTGATTGGAAGCATGTTTTAATCCTAAATGAATTGGTTTCTCTTTGTCCTTTAAGTTCTTTTGGCCATTGATTGGAATCATGTCTTAATCCGTAATGAATTGGTTTCTCTTTGTCCTTTAAGTTCTTTTGGCCATTGATTGGATTGGAATCATGTCTTAATCCTAATGAATTGGTTTCTCTTTGTCCTTTAAGTTCTTTTGGCCATTGATTGGAATCATGTCTTAATCCTAATGAATTGGTTTCTCTTTGTCCTTTAAGTTCTTTTGGCCATTGATTGGAATCATGTCTTAATCCTAAATGAATTGGTTTCTCTTTGTCCTTTAAGTTCTTTTGGCCATTGATTGGAATCATGTCTTAATCCTAATGAATTGGTTTCTCTTTGTCCTTTAAGTTCTTTTGGCCATTGATTGGAATCATGTCTTAATCCTAATGAATTGGTTTCTCTTTGTCCTTTAAGTTCTTTTGGCCATTGATTGGAATCATGTCTTAATCCTAATGAATTGGTTTCTCTTTGTCCTTTAAGTTCTTTTGGCCATTGATTGGAATCATGTCTTAATCCTAATGAATTGGTTTCTCTTTGTCCTTTAAGTTCTTTTGGCCATTGATTGGAATCATGTCTTAATCCTAAATGAATTGGTTTCTCTTTGTCCTTTAAGTTCTTTTGGCCATTGATTGGAATCATGTCTTAATCCTAAATGAATTGGTTTCTCTTTGTCCTTTAAGTTCTTTTGGCCATTGATTGGAATCATGTCTTAATCCTAAATGAATTGGTTTCTCTTTGTCCTTTAAGTTCTTTTGGCCATTGATTGGAATCATGTCTTAATCCTAAATGAATTGGTTTCTCTTTGTCCTTTAAGTTCTTTTGGCCATTGATTGGAATCATGTCTTAATCCTAAATGAATTGGTTTCTCTTTGTCCTTTAAGTTCTTTTGGCCATTGATTGGAATCATGTCTTAATCCTAATGAATTGGTTTCTCTTTGTCCTTTAAGTTCTTTTGGCCATTGATTGGAATCATGTCTTAATCCTAATGAATTGGTTTCTCTTTGTCCTTTAAGTTCTTTTGGCCATTGATTGGAATCATGTCTTAATCCTAAATGAATTGGTTTCTCTTTGTCCTTTAAGTTCTTTTGGCCATTGATTGGAATCATGTCTTAATCCTAATGAATTGGTTTCTCTTTGTCCTTTAAGTTCTTTTGGCCATTGATTGGAATCATGTCTTAATCCTAAATGAATTGGTTTCTCTTTGTCCTTTAAGTTCTTTTGGCCATTGATTGGAATCATGTCTTAATCCTAAATGAATTGGTTTCTCTTTGTCCTTTAAGTTCTTTTGGCCATTGATTGGAATCATGTCTTAATCCGTAATGAATTGGTTTCTCTTTGTCCTTTAAGTTCTTTTGGCCATTGATTGGAATCATGTCTTAATCCTAAATGAATTGGTTTCTCTTTGTCCTTTAAGTTCTTTTGGCCATTGATTGGAATCATGTCTTAATCCTAATGAATTGGTTTCTCTTTGTCCTTTAAGTTCTTTTGGCCATTGATTGGAATCATGTCTTAATCCTAAATGAATTGGTTTCTCTTTGTCCTTTAAGTTCTTTTGGCCATTGATTGGAATCATGTCTTAATCCTAATGAATTGGTTTCTCTTTGTCCTTTAAGTTCTTTTGGCCATTGATTGGAATCATGTCTTAATCCTAATGAATTGGTTTCTCTTTGTCCTTTAAGTTCTTTTGGCCATTGATTGGAATCATGTCTTAATCCTAAATGAATTGGTTTCTCTTTGTCCTTTAAGTTCTTTTGGCCATTGATTGGAATCATGTCTTAATCCTAAATGAATTGGTTTCTCTTTGTCCTTTAAGTTCTTTTGGCCATTGATTGGAATCATGTCTTAATCCTAAATGAATTGGTTTCTCTTTGTCCTTTAAGTTCTTTTGGCCATTGATTGGAATCATGTCTTAATCCTAAATGAATTGGTTTCTCTTTGTCCTTTAAGTTCTTTTGGCCATTGATTGGAATCATGTCTTAATCCTAATGACTTGGTTTCTCTTTGTCCTTTAAGTTCTTTTGGCCATTGATTGGAATCATGTCTTAATCCTAATGAATTGGTTTCTCTTTGTCCTTTAAGTTCTTTTGGCCATTGATTGGAATCATGTCTTAATCCTAAATGAATTGGTTTCTCTTTGTCCTTTAAGTTCTTTTGGCCATTGATTGGAATCATGTCTTAATCCGTAAATGAATTGGTTTCTCTTTGTCCTTTAAGTTCTTTTGGCCATTGATTGGAATCATGTCTTAATCCTAAATGAATTGGTTTCTCTTTGTCCTTTAAGTTCTTTTGGCCATTGATTGGAATCATGTCTTAATCCTAAATGAATTGGTTTCTCTTTGTCCTTTAAGTTCTTTTGGCCATTGATTGGAATCATGTCTTAATCCTAATGAATTGGTTTCTCTTTGTCCTTTAAGTTCTTTTGGCCATTGATTGGAATCATGTCTTAATCCTAATGAATTGGTTTCTCTTTGTCCTTTAAGTTCTTTTGGCCATTGATTGGAATCATGTCTTAATCCGTAATGAATTGGTTTCTCTTTGTCCTTTAAGTTCTTTTGGCCATTGATTGGAATCATGTCTTAATCCTAAATGAATTGGTTTCTCTTTGTCCTTTAAGTTCTTTTGGCCATTGATTGGAATCATGTCTTAATCCTAAATGAATTGGTTTCTCTTTGTCCTTTAAGTTCTTTTGGCCATTGATTGGAATCATGTCTTAATCCGTAAATGAATTGGTTTCTCTTTGTCCTTTAAGTTCTTTTGGCCATTGATTGGAATCATGTCTTAATCCTAAATGAATTGGTTTCTCTTTGTCCTTTAAGTTCTTTTGGCCATTGATTGGAATCATGTCTTAATCCTAAATGAATTGGTTTCTCTTTGTCCTTTAAGTTCTTTTGGCCATTGATTGGAATCATGTCTTAATCCTAAATGAATTGGTTTCTCTTTGTCCTTTAAGTTCTTTTGGCCATTGATTGGAATCATGTCTTAATCCTAATGAATTGGTTTCTCTTTGTCCTTTAAGTTCTTTTGGCCATTGATTGGAATCATGTCTTAATCCTAAATGAATTGGTTTCTCTTTGTCCTTTAAGTTCTTTTGGCCATTGATTGGAATCATGTCTTAATCCTAATGACTTGGTTTCTCTTTGTCCTTTAAGTTCTTTTGGCCATTGATTGGAATCATGTCTTAATCCTAAATGAATTGGTTTCTCTTTGTCCTTTAAGTTCTTTTGGCCATTGATTGGAATCATGTCTTAATCCTAAATGAATTGGTTTCTCTTTGTCCTTTAAGTTCTTTTGGCCATTGATTGGAATCATGTCTTAATCCTAATGAATTGGTTTCTCTTTGTCCTTTAAGTTCTTTTGGCCATTGATTGGAATCATGTCTTAATCCTAAATGAATTGGTTTCTCTTTGTCCTTTAAGTTCTTTTGGCCATTGATTGGAATCATGTCTTAATCCTAAATGAATTGGTTTCTCTTTGTCCTTTAAGTTCTTTTGGCCATTGATTGGAATCATGTCTTAATCCTAATGACTTGCTTTCTCTTTGTCCTTTAAGTTCTTTTGGCCATTGATTGGAAGCATGTCTTAATCCTAAATCAATTGGTTTCTCTTTGTCCTTTAAGTTCTTTTGGCCATTGATTGGAATCATGTCTTAATCCTAAATGAATTGGTTTCTCTTTGTCCTTTAAG
Source organism: Pterocarpus santalinus (assembly GCA_031439595.1). Classification (NCBI taxonomy): domain Eukaryota; kingdom Viridiplantae; phylum Streptophyta; class Magnoliopsida; order Fabales; family Fabaceae; genus Pterocarpus; species Pterocarpus santalinus. The sequence goes on along the minus strand of JAVHNO010000038.1, from coordinate 889 downwards.
TTCTTTTGGCCATTGATTGGAATCATGTCTTAATCCGTAATGACTTGGTTTCTCTTTGTCCTTTAAGTTCTTTTGGCCATTCATTGAAAACATGTCTTAATCCTAAATGAATTGGTTTCTCTTTGTCCTTCAAGTTCTTTTGGCCATTGATTGGAATCATGTCTTAATCCTAAATGAATTGGTTTCTCTTTGTCCATTAAGTTATTTTGGCGATTGATTGGAAACACGTCTAATCCTAAATGAATTGGTTTCTCTTTCTCCTTTAAGTTCTTTTGGCCATTGATTGGAATCATGTCATAATCCTAAATGAATTGGTTTCTCTTTGTCCATTAAGTTCTTTTGGCCATTGATTGGAATCATGTCTTAATCCTAAATGAATTGGTTTCTCTTTGTCCTTTAAGTTCTTTTGGCCATTGATTGGAATCATGTCTTAATCCGTAATGAATTGGTTTCTCTTTGTCCTTTAAGTTCTTTTGGCCATTGATTGGAATCATGTCTTAATCCTAAATGAATTGGTTTCTCTTTGTCCTTTAAGTTCTTTTGGCCATTGATTGGAATCATGTCTTAATCCTAAATGAATTGGTTTCTCTTTGTCCTTTAAGTTCTTTTGGCCATTGATTGGAATCATGTCTTAATCCTAATGACTTGGTTTCTCTTTGTCCTTTAAGTTCTTTTGGCCATTGATTGGAATCATGTCTTAATCCTAAATGAATTGGTTTCTCTTTGTCCTTTAAGTTCTTTTGGTTTGATTGGAATCATGTCTTAATCCTAATGAATTGGTTTCTCTTTGTCCTTTAAGTTCTTTTTGGCCATTGATTGGAATCATGTCTTAATCCGTAATGACTTGGTTTCTCTTTGTCCTTTAAGTTCTTTTGGCCATTGATTGGAA